>CAJVPY010000815.1:0-23070 GCA_910591965.1 Dentiscutata erythropus
AATCAACCTTCTTAAAATCTGCTAGTTCAAGTTGAAGGGTTTTGGCAGCCAGGTTATAAATAAATAGCTTATCTGTCTCCTTACCTGGATTTGTAGACTATAAGATAACTTTCAATCTTCAGACTGACTGTAATAAAGTTTCTACTATGATATTATATTAATAAAAAATATATATATATATACATATTTGGCAATATTCGGCTACTTGAAAAGTATCCAAGTATAGTTATCATATTAATATTTGCCAACAGAACCCACATACAGTAATATACATATTTAAAGAACTGCTCTAGTATAATATTTAGCTACTATACAAAACTATATCTATTCTTTTTTAATTTTTTCTTTTTTTTAGAAACAGTCAACAGCTTAAAGTAAAGAAGGAATTTTTAGACAAACAAATAAGAAAATAACTAGAAAAATAAAAAAAAAAGAAATAACAAAAAGAAATAAAACAAAATTCTAATAATACTAATAATATCTGTACCAGGCCTAAAAAATTATATATTATGTATAAAACTAATTTAGTTTTAACCTATAAAATATGTGGACTTATTTCTTTTTGAAACTTTCATTTCTTCTAGAGACAGCAACCAACTGAAACAAAAAAAACAAAAAACAAAAAGAAATAAAACAAATTCTAATAGCACTAATAATGCCTATGCATAATAATCACTTGTACCAAAATTTCAACTAACAAAAAACAAAATTTTTGTTATAGAGACATGGCTCTATGGTGTGGTTTGTCTAGAGGTCAACTGCTTTTCTAAGAGACTCTTTTAAAAGAAGGTTCGGCATGCAAGCCAGGAGCATTATTATACAAGATAACTGGCAAGGGCTTGCCACTCTGATGTTCTTGTATAAAAAATTTTGGTGAAGAGAGTAAGTTATATAGTAGGCTGCTACTATATTAACAAAGCTCTAGACCATTACTTCGAAGAAGAACACAAGAAAAACAACAAAAGTTTTGGATTTTATCAATCACACTCTTTAGAAGTTTTAAAAGTATCTGCAACTGAAAATCTTCTACCATATTCTTGCTATTTTGAACTTTGGGAAAACTGGCATGCCCCCTCCAAAAGATTGGCAGTATTTACTCTTTTCAAATTAGAATATATCTACCGAAATAGAACCTCCTATGAGCTTATTTAAATTATGCTTTGTCAAATAAACAATAATAGCGGTACTGTTTATAGTATAAGAGATCAGAGAGATCATGTGTAAAAATTTCTTAATGTTAGATGTTTTCTTTTATTTTTTTTTTCACTTCTATTATTATATATAGTATTTTTTTTTTTTTTATAAATTTGGCAGTCATGCCAAAACTTTATTAGATATAACGTACTTGACTATACTATCTTGTGCGACTGTTTAAAACTGAAACACTGGCTCTGAACATCTAAATTACAAGTTTTGACTGGCCCAGTTACTTGAAAAACACTTATTTCTGACCTGCTATAGTAGTTTTCACCTCCTTATATAACCTTTCTGCACTCGAAAAATATATATATCAACAGTAAGCACTACGGCTCGTTATGAATGCTAATTTCCTTAAGACCCTCCTTTTCTTAATATCCAAGCAAAAGGATTTCGCAATTCTTGCCTCAAGAACAACAAGTATGCTAAAAAAAACTAAACTAAAAAAGATAAACAAAGAAAAGAGAGAAATACTACAAAACCTAAACAAAAATCAAATAATAAAAGAAAGAAAATTAAAATGATAAAAAAAAGAAGAGAACAAAAAGGAAAAAACAAAGACGAAACAGTATCAGATACACCAGTGCTGGGATAGTTTAAAAAATTATTTAATACTCTGTAAAACAATCCCTACCTTCGCTTTACTTCAGTATTAAAATATGCTTTATATGTGAGGAATACGAAATTTTTTTTGTTTACCTAGTGATTCGAAACCAACAAGTTGCTATCATTTACATGTCCATCTACAGTCTTCAGGGGTATAGTGTGTGATTTCCTTGTGACTTGCCATTCCGATTTGGTGACATAAAACAATGTCGATCTTTCATAGAGGGTACACCAAAATTCCCACTTTTTGGAAAAAGTTTCGAGAAAAACACCAAAAAACCTGGCAGAAATATAAAAGGTAGTTTGCGAAGGCAGGTACTTTCAAAATTTTTAAAGAAGTGTGTTGAAGTTTACAAATATTTGTTGTTTCCCCTGTGTTTTTGTTAACAGTCTAAGAGCTTTGTTGATGAAGAAGACTTTGTCTTTCTACCAAGATTTTTTATACAAAGGCACCGCCTACCAGTTATCTTGTATAATAATGCTTCTGGTTTGCATACCGAACATCTTTTAGAGGAGTCCCATGAGCTAAGAAAATGTTGACCTCTAGACAAACCACTACATAGGCCATGACTCTCCAACAAAATTTGTGTTTTTCTTTAGTAAAAATTTTGGTACAAGTGATCGTTAAAAAGAGTTGTGTATATTATATATAGTATTAGATTAGATTTTATTCTATACAATATTATATAATTTATATAGCTTTATACAGGCAAAAATAGTACCGTCATAGCTATTCTTTTTTTGGCCTTTTTCTCCTTTTCTCTTTTTTTCTTTTGTTTTTTTGTTTTTGTTTAGTTTAAATGTTCTTCTTTTTTTAGTATTTCTTTTATTTCGTAAATTTCCTGTTGTTCTTTAATAGATTTTTTCTATCTAGAAGGCTAAAAGAAGAAGGTTGGAAAAGAAGATGGTCATAATGGGCTGATGAACCAGGTCAGTGAACCAGAGCAGGTCTGCTTGATGTAGGTTAAACCAAACTAGAGAGATTAAAATCATCTTTGGCAGATTGTACACAGATGCATGAATATTTAGATATTTTATATAGGTAACCAGATGAGTTATATACCTGTATCTTTGGATGTATTCTTTTTTCTTCAGATTAAATTAATGATCAATAAAGCATGGGCATGTAGTATGATCATTAAAAAAAAATAAAATAATATCTATGCAAGGTCTAAAAGATTATATATTATATATAAAACTAATATAAACTAGCTTTAACTATAATATATATAACTAATATTAAAAACACAACTCTTTTCAATAATCACTTGGACCAAATTTTCTGATAAAAAAAAAAGTCTATTTTTGATACTGAAGAGTAGTAATTTGTAGTGAAGTGAATCAACAGGGTAGTTTTTATAAAGGTTAACCTGTGCTATTTTGGGAACTCATTTATATATTCGATATACAAGCCAAAAGCGTCTGTATACAAGATAACTGGCAGAAGATAGTGCTCTTGTATATGAAATTTTGGTGAATAGATAAAGGTGATAGAAGTTTAAGCCTTCCATTGATGAAGCTATCAGTTGCAAAACAACTGGGGAACAGTAAAGAACGGGCTTCCTTTAAGCTACACTTCTTTTTTCTGACCAAGTGGTTCCTACGATTCTTTTTTCGCTGCCCTGCCTTTCTTTCAAAATTTTTTAACAAAAAGTGGAGATTTGGCTTACTCTCTACAAAAGATTGGCATTGTTTATTTCCCAAATTTGAACAGTCTAGTAAAATGCAACTATGTGTTTATTTATAAACAGATATGATGCTACTTCATAGGACTCAGCCCAGGAACTCTAATTATGGTAGCAGGTAGCTTGAGATACAGGTTCTCAGATAGCAGCATTACCTGGCTTGAGATACAAATTGGAACGGGCAACAGAGCTATCCGAAGTCAGTAGAAGAGTTGAAAAGTAAACTTTAATATTAAAGCAAAGCTTTACAAGAGAGATATACAAATATTGCATTTGTTATATAATTTTTACTAACCATGTACGGGTTATAATAGTGTCTTTAGAGTCTTAGATTTTTTTTATTTTTTTTCTTTTTCAGAATCTGTATTTATTTTTTCTTTTCTTTCTTTGTTTTTTTTTTTTAGTCATTTTTGTAGATTTTTAGTTTAAACTTTTCTCCCTTTTGTCTCATGCTTCTTGAGAAGAAAAAAGAAAAGAGGTTCTGAGATGGGAGCTGAGCCCAGAATATACTATATCTTTAAATGTACTATGCCATATATGGGGTATAGTGGCAATCATCAGTGCAATAACCAAAGTTAGACATCTTTAAGAGACAGCCGGTTTTTAGTTTATTCAAGCATTAAGTAGTTTAATCTTGTATTGAACATCAAACCTTAATAAAGTTTTAGTATGCAGTTATCAAAGAAAATAAATAAATAAATAATATATATAACTCTAAAATAGTTTGAAACCTTTTTACTACAAACTTAATTGATTGATTGTTGTTTATTTCCACATATAGAGCCGAATATTGTAGACTACTTGTGACTATTTTATGATTTTCTTTCTAATTTGATAGTGATATACAATACAGATTGTTTGTTAGAGTATGCCAGATTTTTTACTTTTTGGCAAAAATTTTTGAAAAAACTCCAAAATATAGCAAGAAAGTATAAAGAGGTTTTCAGTTATTTGTACTTGTAAAATTTCTAAGAAAGTATGTTAGATAACTTGTTCTTATATTGTTTCTCTTTGTTTTGCTACTAGAAATTTTGTTGACAGAAGAATACCAATTTCTATCAAAATTTTGTATACAAGAGCATCTTCTCCTACTAGTTATTTTGTATTTTACACTTTTGGCTTGCTTGCCAAATATATAAAGAAGTCCCCAAACAAAAAGTTAACCTTTATAAAAACTATTTCTTGTATTATCCTACTATACTTTATAGTATAGGCAATGCTCCAATATAAGCTATTTTGTTTTCTGTTGGTGTAGAAATTTTGGTCTAGATAATTATTAAAAAGAGATCAAAAAGATTTTTAAATATTATAGTTAACTTTTTCTAATCCAAACTTTTCTAATCTGAACACTATTAAATTCTCTCTGATCCAAACTTAAAACTCTAAAACATTTGTAAATTTTATTATAAAGTTCAGATTAGTATATAATACCTCTTTGAGAACTGAAAATTATAACTTATTTTATATAAAAACAGACGGTTTGGAATAAACAGAGTTGACTATATACTATATATATAATCTAATTAAGATTTTAGTCTTTATTTTTTAATATTAATATATATTATTAGTTATATATATTTTTTTAACTTTTTGCTTTTGTTGTATTTTTTTTTTACAAACTCTTTTTAGATTACTAACTCTTCTTACTATATTATAAAAAGTAATTGAATAATATAAGCAAATATTATTTCTAAGTTCTACTTGTTTTTCTTTAGAAGATCTTTTAGTAAAAGCTTTTGAAAGTTTAAATTTTTAATATAAGTATTTTGTTTTAGTAATTAGAATTTATTTTAAAGATCAGTAAATCTAATTTTAGCTCTTATTATATTAGGTTTTTTATAGCTAAACTGAAAAAAATAATATTTTTAAATAGCTAGAGGTTTATAGTATAATAAGCTAAGTGTTGAAGTTTAATCACAGAATAGTCTTACTTAATCCTCCAAGTTTATAGAAATATTATTATTTACACTCTTATTTATTATATTAGCTAACTAGTTAATATAGTCAAAGCTCTCTAAATACAATGTATACAGACCCGGTATTTAGAGAGGTTTGTATTTAGAAAGAGCTAATAAAATTGTAGCTTTTAATATTTAATCTGCAAGCTTGTATAATAACTTAAATACTAAATTCTGATTGGCTATATGTATTTAAAAAGATTAGTATAATATAAAAAATCTTTTAAATAAACATGTATTTGTGAAATATAAAACATGTATTTAGTATTAATAACTAAGCCAGAAATATATATTTAGAAAGGTATTGCATTTATAGAGATTAGATTTGACTATATATCAAACTTCTAATTTGTATACTTCTTTTTGGTATTACCAAATTCATAGTTAACAGAATATCAACTATGCCTTTTAATCTGAAAATAATATTCAATTTTTAAATTTTAATATAGCAAACCCAAAAAAAATACTATAAAAGATATAAATTTTTGTTTTGTCTACTACAATTATTTACCTATAATATAATTTTATTTGCTTTATTTATGCAGTAAAAACTTTTTAAGCTACATTTTACTATAAAAGTTATAAACTAAATCAAACTACTTAACTCTACTTATCTGTAGCAAAAGTAAAAAATAGATATGACTTTATTTGTCTTTTTTAATGCCTTTTTTTCAGTATAAAAAGTATGCTAATAATAGTATCTTTTTTTTTTTTTTTAAACAGTCTTGTCTTTATTTATTCAAACAACTTTTTAGACTAATAACATATATATAATCTCTTTAAGTTTAATGTTCTGATCTAATAAAAACTCACCAAGCCGAAGCCTAATATGATCTGCTAAAACAACAATTAGTCTCTCTTAGAATTTTTAACTTGCTAAGGATTTCATACCGACTTGAATATACCCCTTGATCACTGATGGGTTGTTGTTTACCATGTTAAAACTGAATTTTTTTCCTTTTAATTTTTTCCTTTTCTCAAAGAGCATGAAATAAAGAGGATAAAAAACAAAAGGAATTTTTCCAAGAAAACAATCAAAAAAGAAAAAACAAAAGAAAAAGAAAAAAGGTACAAATTGTAAAAAAAGAAAAAAACAAACAGGAAGAAATAAGTCCTAACAGAAATGTCGGGTTGTTATAAAAATTATATGATACTTTTCTATTTAGCTCTACTCTAAATAAAGTCTATATTATATTTAAATCTACCTTTGGGATAGAGTTAGCTCTGCAAGAAATTCTTAGATAATCCTCTACTTCGCATCGACATCAGTCAATATCCTATACATAGACTTGTGACTCTTGTTTATTTTCTAATTCGTACTCTGCCAATAGCAGTTTACCTGGTACTAAAATAGTACAACATATACTACTGGTTATCATAATTGGAAGTGTTCCATTTTACATCGGGATCTGTAAACAATGCAGATCTTTTAGAGAGGGTAAGCCAATTCTCTCACTTTTTGTTAGCAAAAAATTTTCTAAAAAATCTAAAACCTAGCAAGAATATGGTTGAAGGTGTATAGTTGCAAAAACTTTAAAATTTTCTAAGAAGTGTGTTAAAATTTCAAGTTGTTTGTTGTTTCCTCTGTGTTCTTCCAAGAAGTAATAGCCTAAAAGCTTCGTTGATGTAGAAGAGCTCTTCGTTTTTCCACCAAGATTTTTTATTCAAAGGCACCATCTGCCAGTTATCTTGAATACCAACGCTCTTGGCTTGCATGCCGAATAGCCTAAAGAGGAATCCTGAACAGAAAAAACTATTAACCTCTTGCCAAACCACAAGTTAGGCCACAACTCTCCAACAAAAAATTGTTTTCCTTTAACAGAAAATTTGGTCCAGGTGATTGATAGTTAATACTTTTATCTACTAGCTCAAATTGATATATTTTTAATAATAACAAATAGTACTGCCTTTTTGGTTATTGTAGATCATAAAGCAGTTCTATATTTTGGGCAAAATCAAAAGAAAAAACATGAAGTAAAGACTAATTACTCTTTTTTGCTACTTGAATATTATTTTTATAAATTTTTTTCATAGTATAATAATTTTGTATATATGTAGTAAACTATTCATTAAGATTTTTATTTATATTACTTCTTTCTTTAATGTTTGTTTAAAAAGAGTATATTTATTATATATATTTTTAAAATTATAATTTTGCCAAAAAAAACTTTTTCTGACAATCATTTGGACTACAATTTCTAAAAAACTTTTTACTAGAAAAAAAACAGTATACTAGAGTAAAGTTGATGACTTTTATATAAGATATGAGAAAAGAGACTATAAGTTAGCTATTATTTAGAGATAGTTCTTATACACTACCTGCTAACAGCCTCAGAGTTTATCACTCACTGACTGCAGACATGGCACTTGTCGTTTAGAAGTAGTTCTTATACACTACTTGTTGACAAGTTTAGAGTTTATTACTTAGCAAAAAGACTTAGTACTGTGCAGGCTCAGATGAATAGTTGATTCTACTGTAGTAAAAGAAAACTTATGCTCTTTTAGTGGTTTCAAGTATTTTTTTTTTCTCGTATCTTGTCAATCTTACCAAAAATTTTAACAAAAAGTGGGTATTTCAGCTTATCTTCTCCAAAAAATTAGCATTGTTTACACTTACCTAATTCAGATGAACTTAGTAGAACACAACTATGTGTTTGTTTTGTTTATCATTATGATGCTATAGTATGAAGATGGAATCAATAACCCTGTTTAGAAAATACCTGACTTTAGTAATGTATTCAGAATAAGTCCCAACATTAAAGTGAAGCTTTATAGCCAAAATATATTAATTAATTGCAATTAGTATATAATTTTTACTTTTATACTTGGCATGGGTTATAATAGTGTATTTTTTTTTCTTTTTGTTTTTTTTGTTGTTTTTTTTTTAAAGTAGTTCATCAGAACTCCTATGTCTTTTTTTCTGCTTTTTTCATTTTTGTCCTATTATGATGAAACTATATTTAGAACACCTTTTTATTTCAGTCAAATATTTTTCTTGTTTTTTTCTTTTTTTTTCTAGATAGTTTTGTTTTTTTTTATAAATGTAGCATATTTTTTCTTCTTTTACAAAAAAGTAAGAGATAAACTATTCTGCTCAAATTTAGATGAAAAAGTTTAAAAAAAAAGATAGGTAGTCTTGACAAGCCAGTAGAAACTTTTTAGTGAAGATCTATTTTTTTAAATATAGAAGAGAATATTTCGGAGAAGAATCTTGCCTATCGCATATAGATAATTTGAACTCTGGTCACAAAGAGCCAGGTAAGCTAATACTTGTAATTTAGGTGGTATTAGAGTTTATACTTTTGAAAATTTTAATATTTTACAGTATAATATTATAAAGCTTAATAAAGTAGAGACAAAACTGCTGAATTTTAAATAATAATATAATAATAATTTTGCCAAGCTTATTATCATTTTTCTATATTCTTTGAAAAGTCTAATGATTTATGAATTTATTCAGGTTTATTAAATTATAAAAAGTAAAAAAAATAACTATTTAAATAGTAAGATAAAAGAAAAACAAAATTATACTTTTCATATTGTATATATATATATATTTTTTTTCCTTTGATAATCTTGTACTAATTTATTAGAATTTTAGTAATTTACAAAATTAACTATCTAATTTATGGATTAGACAAATACCTGGCTGCTATAGAAGTGCCCAAGTATGGTTATTGCACTAATATTGCCAACAAGCTCCACATACAGTGATACCCATATTTAAAAACCTGCTATAGCTTGGTACTCAGCTACCTATGTTCGAACTGATTATATGGGGTCTTTGCCTTGAAAATCACCTTCTAATATTTCTAATCGAGCTAATTCGGACAAAAACAAAGTTGGTATTAGTTCATGTTTTATATGTAAACCCTACTTTTGTCTTCATGGTTCAATAGTTTATAGAATAAAGTTTCGAATCAATAAAGCAAAAAAAGATTCAAATATAAATATGAACTAATATACAGATTTGTTTTTGTCTGAATTAGCCCAATTGGAAATATCAGAGGATGATTTTCAAGGCAAAGACTCCATATTTTACCTTCCTTTTAGACTTATTCCACCAATGTTTGAGCAGAATATATTTTTTTCTACTTCTGCATAGTGCAAATATATATACCAATTTACAAAAAAAAGACTTCTTTTAAAAGCTGATCCCTTCTTTCAAACTTATCACACCTTAATATCTTTCTGAACTCAATCCACTTAAATCCTAGCAGATTATACATATTACCTCTTACTTCTATATAAGACTAACATATATACCAATATTATGAAGAAAGATATATTTAAAGAAAATCTCTAAAAGCTTCTTCATAACCAAATTGTTCTAAAAAAGAAAACAGAACTCAAAAGAAAAAATGAAACAACAAGAAAAAAAGGAAAGAGGAATCTAAACTGATTCTAATATAAATGAAAATAGATGAAACAAGTAGAAAAAAGAAAAAATTAAACAATCTGACACTATTATAACCTGTGCTAGATGATTTTAAAAATTATATACCAGATGCAATATCTGTTGTAAAACTAAACTTAATATTAAAATTCCCTCTGACCTATTTCTGAATCTTTTTAATAATCTAGTCTGTATCTCAAACCAAGTGCTGCTGCTGTACTAGGATTCGACTCTTCATATACGGTGCCAACAATGACAAAGATCGCGATATTTCCATAAAGGTGTCATTACTTGGGTACTTGTGTCTCAAACCACTTGATACCACCACCAGAGATTTCTTTTTTAACCAGGACTCGTTCCAGGGCCCATACAATGTATTTATCTTCAAAATGTAGTTGCTATCTACTAATTCATCTGGATTTGGTAAGTAAACAATGCCGATCTTTTGAAGGAGGTAAGCCAAATCTCTACTTTTTATAAAAAAATTTTGAAGGCCGATGGAAAAATGATGAGAGATAAAGAGTGACCACTTGAGCTTCAAACCAATTTAAAAAAGTGTGAGCTTTCTTTTCTATAGTCAAAATCCACCGCCCAGCACCTGCTTAACATTTTTCGGTAAGTAATAAACTCTGGGCTTGTTGGCAGGTAGCATATGAGAACTACCTTTAAATAACAAGTGTTGAGTTTTTATATTGTGTAGTAATTTGCCTATTCATCTTTTTTTATATATACTTTTGAACTACTAATGCTTTACTATATTGTTCTTTGACTAATTTAATAAAAGATTTTACTTTACCAACTGTTTTAATAGATAACTTGTTCTTAAGTAAATAGCTAATATTTCTAAGATCATGAAATGATTAATTGCTTTTCTTAAATCTATCTATAAAGATAGTAAAATGTATTTTTACTATATATTTAAAATATTTAAAAAAAGGAACTACAAACTTTATCAAAGTATAGTAGTTAATATTTGTATAGAATTATTGTTTGTAGTTCTTTATTAGAAAATGCCATAAGTATCATTATCAAATAATTTTGTTGTTATTTGTTTATTTTAATACTTTCTGATACTAAAGATTGCAATATATATAACAAAACTTTATTGCTGTATTTTTTATTACATATATAGTATAATTTTAGTTTGTTGATTAATTTATTAATAGCAATTTGATACTTTTTAGATTTTTTATTTATAGTATCTTTATCCTTATTGCTAAATTCTAATTCAAATTTTGTTTTCTTATTATCATGCTCTGTTTTACTAAAATTTGTTATAGAAGAGATAAGGTTTAGAGTCTTAAAAAAAAGTTCCAAGTCTTCTAAGATTTCTATTAATAAATAATTAAAAAAATTTAAATTAGAGACTTTAAATCTTGGGTTATATATAGTAGTTTATAATTTTTTTTTTTTTTTTAATAACTACATACTAAATTTTATTAAATATTTAATACTCAATACAAAACTAAGCTATTTAATAGAAAAATTACTTAAACCTGGCTATCTTTTACAGATACCCAAGCTTGGTTATTATACTAATATTAGCTACTATTAGAACCCTGAAGATTTTTGATACAACTTAGATTTAAATTTGTATTATTGTACAAAGAAATACAAATTGGTATAGATAGTACAAATTTATAATAAGTCTTTTCAGAATCAATATATATTAAAAACCTATACATAGTAGTCTAAGAAAACCAAAACTATTTTGGCAAATTCCAATTAAGAAAGTAGCAGATTGATTCAACCAAGTGCTATCTGATACTACAGGACAGATTTAACTGGACCCCAAAAATTGAAGAAGTTGTGTAACAAAAATCTTCTGGGCAAAAGAGATCTATTAACCAAACTACTAAGTCATCCGGAGGAAAAAGTCACATGTTATAAAATTGTAGACTAAGAATCAAGAGATCTTTAGACTTGAGTCTAAAAAACTTGAAACTAGATAGACCAATCCTTCCAGGCTATTTGAAAATAAGTACCTTATATAATAGGAGTACAGATATGGCAGATAGTATAAAACTCTTAGCATAGCACTACTGCTTTGGATAAACTACTTAAATTAGATATCAAAAGTACACATGTGGCTTAATATATTTTGATTGTAACCAAAATAACACTTATAATAATAAATTATCATTGACAAAGAGATTACCTTAACATTGAAAAAAAAATTTAATTATATAGTAAAATCTTTTTAAATACACGTGCTCAAAACCAGAATTTAATGATATATATTTAGAGTATAATAAAAAAAAGTATATTTATAAGAGGTGTAGCAACTTAGTGTAGTAGTCTAGTTGTTACCCTCTTCAAGTGGCAAGTCTAGAGTTCGAATTCCACAGACAACGATTTTGAAAAATGAATCTGCATTATGATTAATGGTTGTCGATTATCGGTTGAATCTTAATCTGTAATCTTGGTCACACCATCTAGTAATGGGAGCTTTGACACAATAAATCCAAGGAACTAGAATAACTGAAAACCTGTTTGGCAAGTTCCGAGTTGGGATGTAGCAATGATCTTTGACGATACCACAGGAGGGCTAAAGCTGAACCGGGGCCCAAGTTCGGAGAACCAAGCGATCAGGTCCTTAAGTGGGGGCATAATAGCTTAACTGCCAGGCTGACGCACTGGAGGAAAAGAACATATGCTCCGAAAGTATGGACTAAGAGGAGGGCGTCTTTTAGGCACCTAAAGCCTGGGCAGACTAACTTATCCGAGTTGCCGGCTAGAAGTAAAAGAGGGACCAATAGAGAATCCAGGTAAGGAAATGGTTCCAAATGTGGGTATTGGGGTTGTTGAAAATCTTACAAGGCAGTGAGTACATAATAGGTAACTAATTAGAAAGGTTGTACTTAAGATATGGATTGGGTTACGGCAGCACTCCAAAAGTTGGCTTGAGATACAAACCCAGTAGTAGCAGTACAACATGTACTAGTTAGATAAGAAGTTACCGAACATGCAGATAAATACATGTGTGAGACATGGACCACTCTGTTAGGTTTACCTTGTGGATAGACTAGCTTTAGATGGTTAGTAAGTTCTAAAGTGGGTGCAAAATCTATAGGTGTCGCAAAAGCTACAACCAAATAGTAAGTTACATCTTGGTTAGGTAGAAATAACTGACAGTTAGGACCAGAGAGTTTAAATGGGTACCCTCCTAGTTGGAGTACAGGTATGGCAGATAATGTAGAATCTTCAAGTGAACTACTTAAATTAGGCACTTAAAAGGTGCATGTGTGGCTTGATATACCCTCGTTGTAATTGTATAACATTATAGCTACTTAATAAAAAGTCCCCGGCCAGAGAAATTACCTTAATACCCAAAAAAAAAAAAGAAGTGTATTTATAAAGATCATATATATATTTGGGTTAGAATATGTGTATATATTTAGAGAGTGTGTGTACTTAGAAAGGCTTCACTATATACTTATAATTTAGAACATGCTACGCAGTGATTTCATGCTTACAAAGTTTAAATTAAAACTTTACTAGATCTTGCTAATTTAAAATCTACTACTACAAAACTCTCTATCTGATACTTTAGAACTTGCTTGTAGAAATTACTTGCTAATTAAGAACTGATTTATATTTTATTTTATCTAACTTTTTGCTAATTAAGATACAATTTAACTACTTACTATTTATCAAACTCAACTTATCTGCTAATTTAAAGTTTATTTAACCTGACTAATCTGCTAGTTTAATTCTAGATTTATACACAACTTACTATCATAAATCACTATATATATGACTTAGAACTTTTATATTCTGCTAATTTTAAAACCTATTATGTATCTGAGTCTAGTATATAGCTGAGAGTTCATGTTATTAAGAAAAAAACTTTGAAAAGCATGCAAATTTTGTATTTATAATAAGCAGTCTAGATATTTGAAAAATTCCAGATTTGATTAACATAGATCTAGTAATTTGTATTTAGATATACTACAGAGTAGGTTTACTATCATAGAAGTAGTTTAAGTTCTACAAATTCTAAGCAAAATATTTATTAGTTAAAATTCATTTGTTAAATATATATAAAATTAAAGTAAAAATAAATAAAAAAACAAAAATATAAATAAAATTTTAAAATTTACAATATACATTCTTTATTATTATTACTTTGTTTTTAAAGTTAAAATTATTCTAATTAATCTTTGGATTAGGTTAGATTTTAGGCTAAAGTTAGAAAGTAGAGATTCTTAAATTTTTATAAATTCACTTCATACTTGATAAGTATCAAAATTAGCTTTATAACTAATTTAAAAATTAGTAGAATACTTGAAATTTTGCTTGTTTTCTAAAACTTTTTGAATTTGTCTTATAACTTATTTAACTTTTTAAAATCTATATCACTGTTTTCAAAAATTGTGATGTGATTTTCTAAGAGTTAGATTATTTGTAAGATGAATTATAAAGTTTCAGAAAGCAAGCAATATTTTCAAGTGTCTTACTAATTTTAAATTTAATTTAGCTTGTAAAATATAAAAATTATTAGTCAATAAAATTAAAATTAACAAAAAATTTTTTTCATCAACTCTCCTCTGTAGATCCTTATACCAATTTTTGAGCTAAAGAAAATATACAAAAACAATGACAAGTTCTCTAGCTAGCAAGGCTCCAAGGCTTAAGCAAAAAGAAGCAGCACAAAAATCTACCTAGAGGTACTTAGAAACACATCTGGTCCAACTCTACAAAAAGAGCTTTAGAAACCAAATAAACAACTTCCGTAAGGAAATTTTTTAAAAAAACAAAATTTTTGGGAAATTGGACTTGACCCTGTAGTGTAGATTATTATAACAACAAACAAAACACGCAACACATTAAGCCTCCAAAAAGTAAACAACGTAACCGATCAACAACCGGTATTATACAAACAACAATCTTCACGTGCTTTGACATATCATCTAGTGTTACGTGTAAAAATAGAAGTTTTACAAAAATGGCAAATCTAGAGAATTTTAGGGGCTTTTTCAAGCAGACAGAAAGAAAAAGAAGTGCTTTATATGACAAACAGTGTACAACAATACGACATAAAGATGTACACGTAGCAAAATACCTTGGCACAAGTGACATTCACCTAATTACAGTTGTACGCAACATAATTGAATATTTTAAATAGGCTAGAAGCAAAGAAGCTAGAGACCAACCTCTGTCTGAAGAAGAGAAGAAACTTCTTGGGCATGATACAGACATCGAAATGCATCTAAATATATGCGTAAAGGGCAAAAATGGCCCAATCATGATGGATTTCTGTTATACCAATACAAATAAAACAAGCAATCTATTAGTTGCAAATATAGGTGTCAATAATATCTCAGCAGGAAACAAGGAAATCCTGTGCAAGAGAATATTTGAGGAACAAGATAACAACAGTATTATAACAGAAAACAACGCCAAAGAAATAAAAGCTGTTTTGTTAGAAAATGTGGTGGGCACAACAGACTATGGCCTCGAAAGACAAATTATCGAAAGGTCAACAGAGAGAGAAAGACACCAAAACAAAAGATATAGCAAAAAACAAAAAAGTTGAGAAGATATTTACAGTTCAATATGGGCCCCAAGAGGAAAATTTGCTGCGCGACAGCATATAAATGAACGATATTACTCTTTTACAATATAGAACATCCCAAAACACACAAGTGGAACTGAGATCAAGCTATATCTTAAACACTATAGTACAACAAACATCATAGAATGACAATAGAGCCAAAGAGAGAAAAAAGCAGCATATGTAAGTATAGCATCCAATACAAAAAAAGGAACCTATCCACTAAATAGCCAATAGTTAGTACAACTGGGACAAGAAAAGATATACAAAATAACCCCAGAAAAATTTAACAAAGCTATACTTGACGAAAGAGACAGTTTCAGATGTACTATTAACAAGGTATCCAGAATAGCCTTAGATAGCATGCTGCTATGACAACTAAGAAGATACAAAGTACAAGCAGCGTATATAATAAATAATAGTAATGGTCACCAAAGTGGAAGGGTCTTTGTGTATTTTAAATGAGAAGAGGACATGGTATTGGCTCTTAGGTTGACCATATTCTATTATGATAAGAAGCTAGAATGGCAAATGTCATTACAAGAACACTTTAGAAAAGGCAATTCAAAGAATCACTAACACGAGGAGTTAGGATGACCTCAAGACAAAAGATGGTACAAACCAGTCTAGGAGGAAAAAGCTACAGATATGAAGACTGAAGAGTCTGAAAAAGAAAAAGGGGAAACAACTTCAAGAGTGAGAGAAAGGAGAGAAAAAGACCAAAATAAGAGTGGAGTATCACAAAACAAGAGTGGCACAAAGACAAAGTTTAACATAACCAGACAACCTTTGATAGCAAGAAACCAAAATAAGGAAAACTCCTACTCACATGTTCAACAAGAGGAAAAAAAGCAGCTAGGTAAAAATGCAAAAGAGAAAGAAAGAGAAAACTTAATTTTTACTACACTAAAACAAATTCTAAACAGGCTGGAAAGGCTCAAAACCCAAAATTCAAGATTGTATACTAGAGCCACAGGGGATACCCCTGCGGATCGCTCCTAAGGGTGCCATAGGTGAATCTATACATGAAGCTGAGGTGTCTAAAAGAAAAGGGAGTGAGTTAATAGAGGACACTTTGGAAGATAAAAACCAACTCCCATGGTCTCGAAAAGGAAAAGAAAAGGAGTTGAATAAAAATGATCTTGAGAAGAAGCTTCTAGAGCCCAAAGAAGGAAAGGAAAACACATATGATTATTTTGAGGTTATAAATATAGGGTTCTACAATATTAATGGTTTAAAGGACAATAAGAATAAGCTAAAAGCAATTATAGACTATGCAAAAAAGAAAAATATAGATATTTTAGGTATTGGTGAAACGAATATTAATAGCATAGAAGGACATTTCACAACTAAAAAGGAAAACTTATACAAAAGCATATGGGCAGATGCAGAGATCAACAAAAAGAAGGGGTTAGGCATTAGTGTTCTGATAAAAAAATTCTGGGAAAGACACATCACACAGATAAACAAAACTAGTCTGTACTTTTTAAGTATTAGTCTAGACTTCAAAGGACTTACAATACATATCATCTTTGTATATATCGCTCCAAATAACAAAGATGTACAGGCAGAAATATTAAAAAAGCTAAAGAACACTTTAGATTAGCATAAGAGGAAAGCACAACACTTTATCGTTCTTGGAGATCTTAATATTAGCACAGAAGATGGTACAGATAATGTATAGACTATACAGAGATACAGTCTAGAACAAACATAAAACAAAAAATTATATCAACATTAGAAAGGAAAAATTTATATAATGTACAAAAAACAATGAATCTGCCAACTTGGTCAAATAGAAATTCAGAAACTCATATCAATTATATATGGATTTCAGAGTAGTGGAAAAATAATATCATTAGTAGCAAAGTTGATGAGATGAATATATGCACAATGAGTGATCACAAACTTATTCGTGCAAGTTTCCTCACAGGCCTAGAGTTGAGGAAGGTCCAACCAGCGAAACAAAGAAGGTGGAACAAAAAAAGAGTAAATATAGATATAGACAAAGCTTCTAAAAAAGACTAGCAAAATTACAGAGACTCTCTAGATAAAAAACTCAAAGACTAGTAGTATAAACGAGGTCCAAAAAATGTGAATGAGGAATAAAATATTATAGAAAACTGTATAAGAGTAGCCGCCAATACACACTTGCCAAAAAGAAAAAAAAAACCAAAAATCTTGCAGGTCAGCAGAGAAGACAAGGAAACACGTAATCTCAGACGAGCAGTCAAGGCTTGCAACAAGGGCTGTTACAAAATCAAAAAAGCACTTTTCAAAGAGAAGATGCAGAAAGGCTACTAAATCTACTAGACCAAACACAAAAAAACAATGACAGAAATTTGTTAGGTGATTCGAGCATCTTAAACATAGAAAACCTCAAGACTGGTGCCAAAATCATGTACAAAGAATGGCGAGTAAAGATTAAAAAGTTAGAAGAAGCTGAGATAAGAAAATGTATAAAAGAAAGACACAGCATAATTGTTTCAAATCAGAGGAAAATGCTTAATAGCTTGTTAGACCGGCTATTCAGAAAAATTAAAATTGATCAAGTCGCCAAAGAAATAGAAGGAGAGGCTAAACTTCTGTATAAGACAAAAGAGGTTTTTGAAGAGATCAAAGAACACTTCCAAAATCAATTCCGTGAAAGAAACACAACAGATCCAAGCTTTTTGCCAGAGAGATAGGCAAAACAATACTCTCTAAGAGAGAATATAGATGAGACATGGTATTTGGAGATATCAAATGACATCACTTTAGCAGAGTGGGACTGCGCCCTCATACAAGTCAAGACCAAGTCAGCCCCAGGGACATCTGGAATCACCTACCCTTTAATTAAAGAGGCAAAAAAAATTGCAAGAAAGTTTTTTATTAAGCTTGTCTCAAATTGCATAAAGTCTAGCACAATACCAAAAAAATGGAAGCTAGATATTCTGTATCCAATACTTAAAACAGAAGAGCGGTGTTATAAACTCAACAACATCTGGCTGATCTTACTTCTAGAGTTTTTTAGAAAAACAGTCATGAGAATTGTAATGAACAGACTAGCCAAGATTATAGGAGAGAAAAAGATACCGAGAGGGAGAAATTTTGCAGGCTTACCAGAGGAAGACACCACATCACCTATACACCCCCTAGGCTGTTTAATAGAAAAGAAAAAAAAAAAGAAAAAAGAATTATAGATAATGTTTCAGGACATGAAAAAAGTATATGACTCAGTGAGACAGAGAATGCTAGATCTAGCTATGCAATAAATTAAAATCCCTAAAACTACAGCACGCTTCATCATAAATCTATTTAAAAGTAGAGAGATGAAGATCCTAATAAGTATAGGCACAACAGAGAGATTCATAGCAGGTAACGGTATAGATCAAGGAGAAGTAATATCCCCTTTAGTGTGGCAAATCTTCTATAACCCCTGCTAACTGAAATACAAGAGAATTCTAAGTAAGGTTATAAGTTAGAAGTACATTGGCCAAGCAACCTCAGAAAGAACCTAACCACTCAACAAAGTTTGAGGATTCCAGTTATTGCTTACGTGGATGACACCACATTTATAGCAAACAGTAAGCAGGAGCTAGAAGAAACAATTGAAATTGTACAAGAATTTTACAGGATAAATGACATCAAAATAAACAGTAAAAAATTAGAGCTTTTGGTAATAGGAAGAGAAAAAAGAAAACAAAAGGTGAGGTGCATAGAAATTGGTCTAGCTAAAGAAAAAGTGATCTAGAAAAAGTCTAGCAAACCAACAAGATTTTTGAAAGTGTGGCTATTCAAAAAATCTAGCCAGTTTAATGCACTAAATATTGCCAGAAAGAAGATTAGCATAATAATAAAAGCTTTAACAAGGAAAAACACAACACTAGCACAGCTAATCTATATCAACAACAGAGTTCTTTTACTAAGATTAGAGTACAGACTTCAACATAGTGTTTTTTTAAGAAAGCAATGTGACAAGTTGCAAAGTCCTCTATTATAGCTAATAAAGAACAAATCTGACCTGGCCATTACAACAGCCAATGGTATTTTAGTATACAAAAACATTGCAGGGCTTAAAACAATCTGGCAAAATCAAAAGGCACACTATGTAACGGAACTCAAAAAACGAATAAACAGTCAAGGTGATCTTAACGAAGCTGTATGAATTAGAATTTGGCAAGCACAAATAGACTACAAAAGCCCAAAATGCATTTTAGGCCTAGAACTAGCAAGATTGAGGAAAACACATTTCAAACAAAATTTAATTTACAAAATCATAACAGAAGCAAAACAAATAAATCTAAGTTTCAGATTAGAGAAGATGGAAAAAAGCCTCGAACTCACAGAAGAAGGTATCGAAATATTAAACTTGCTAGAACCAAAACAGATCAAGAGTTTCACACAAGAGAAAAAAGCAGGAATCTTTGTGCTAGAACAATTATGCAATAAAACAGGTAGCAAATTACTCACGTGGAAACAGATCAAACAATGTAAACAGTACAAAGCTGCCGGTAAGGTGCCAAGATGGTTCAAAAATATTGAGAAGAAGGTTCTAAAAAATAAAGAGAACTGTACAATCAAGCCCAATTTCAGAACCAAAGCAGTAAATACTCTTAGCCCAAAAATTACATACTCGGTAGTAGATAGTGACAAAAGAAAAAAAGAGTGGATCTTGTTAAGAAACAGAAAGAACGAGTTGAAGATCGAGAAAATAAGTCAAAAAAAAGGGCACAAAACCTACATAATAGAGCATTGGAAGATGACTTCAAACCCAGATGACAGTATAGTTAGATTCAAGAAGTGTTTGGGTTGCAAACAGAACATGAATAAAAACACAATACCAGGAACATGCCTATACAAGAAAAAGATAAAAAATGGATCAGCTATTATAAACCCAAACCTGATTCAAAAAGTAGACTTCCAAGTACATGTACAGAAGCTAGCAGTCCCTGTAATCTGCCTAGTAGATACACACCTAAGATCAGAAATGCTCAAAAGTGATGATGATGAGAGGCAAGAGATCCTTCTAGAAGAAATTCCTATCTACCCCATAGAAAAAGAAATAATCAATCAAGCTCTCGAAGATCAACAAATAAAAGAGAAGCTAAAACATCTAACAACACAACTAAAGCCGTACAAAAAAATATCTTTCTATACTGATGGGTCTCTATTGAATCCAACAGAGAGCCCAGAAAGAAGGAAAATAGGAATCAGATAGGTAGCTGTTACAGAAAATAGAGTCAAGAGAAGTAAAAACTATATAGCAGAATTTAAAAGAGCTATAAAAGATTGGCTGCCGTCAACTAGAGCTGAACTAGGTGCAATATGGTCAGCCCTATTAACCGCACCAAACAAGGCTACAGTGAACATTTACACAGACAGTGTAGCATCGATTCAGGCAGTACAAGCAAGCCAAAATAAAACCAAGCCAAGCAACATAGTAAAAAGGAAAAATTTCTGTCTCTTTGAACAAATAGCAAGAACAATTGAACTCAAAAAACTAAGAGTGTGATTCAACAAAATCAAAGTGCATACCAGGGTGCAGGGTAATGAAAAGGCTGACAAACTTGCAAAGGAAGGAGTAAACAGTCTTTTACTTCTTAATCCGAAATGGCCTTGAAACAAGCAGTTGATCACCGAGCTAAGATAGCAAGAGATTCGAGTAGATGATGCAATGAGAAGTTTCGTTATATAGCTTACTGATCTAAGTATTGATGCTGAATAGAAAGATTTAAAAAGTATAAACAAATGGGCTAAGACAACTCATAAAGAAAACGAAATAGACTGGAGAGAGGTTTGAAAAGATATAAGCAAAGTAAAAAGTAGAAAATGTATAAGCTCTCAAGCACACAAAAACTAGATCTTCAAAATCAAGCATCTTAACGGTCTACTTCCAACAATGCAAATTCTGAGACAGAGGAAAAAAGATTTATATACAGATGACACTTGTAAGATTTGCCTCTGAGAAAGCAAGACGCAAGAATACTTAGCCGAATATACTGAGTTGCAATCAACTTGGAACAAACTCGAAGAATAAGGCTGCTCAGCTATCATTAACAAGGCAAAAAAAGAAAAAGCAAACTTGAAGATATACAACAAGCAAAAAATAGCAGAAATAGTGTTCGGCAAAAGTCTAGAGGAAAGAATTTTAGCTAGAAAAGAACTAATAAGAGGCCTGGTAACAAAGCAAAGAGTTTAAAGGATTTGCTTCTTGTTAGAAGAAGAAGTGGAAAAGACCTCCAAACTTCTGCAAACCTTTATTGACAGCTTCTCAAAACACTTTCGCAAGCTCATTTGGAATCCTCGATGCGAAAAGGTCATAGAATAAGAAAAGAAAGAAGGTATAACAAAGAGAAAGAAAACAGAAAACGCTAAAAAAAGAAAGAGTGAAGAGGCAGAGGAACAAGACAAAGAAAACAGAGACCCATCAAGCAGTACAAAAGAGAAAGATACCAAAAAAACCAAGGTTAGCCGCAAAGAAGGAAAACTCGATATAGTTAAGGAAAGGGAAAGTCTAATCAGAAAATAGGTCACATGGTGAACCAAACTAGCATGGTCCTCACTGGTTAAATTAAAAGGTTTTTTTTAAGTATACTTGACATAGCAGACAACAGCCAATTAATGACCAAGGGGATTGGTATGAAATTCTTAGAAAGTTAAGAATCCTAAGAGAAATAAATCGTTGTTTTGGCAGATCGCACTGGGTAAATACTTGGTGAGTCTTTTTTAGATTAAAGCAATATACTATAAAGACAATTTATACATGTATAATAGTCAAATAGTAGTTCAAATAAATAAAGACAAGACTGTTTAAAAAAAAAAAAAAAAAAAAAAAATTAAAATCAAGTTCATAAATATAAATACTTACTATTATATAATTTCTTTCAAATTGGTTTATTTTCTATTTATTAATAAACAAAAAAAAAATAGGTACAATTAATGCTTGTTTACTATCATATTATCCTTCAGATTTATATTAATTGATAGTATTAAATTAGCAAATCAAGTTCTATAAAAACTTAATTACCATTACATAATACAAATCATTTCATTTACATTTATCATTCTATTGTTATATTAGTATATTTTTTATTTTTTTATTTTTTATATTAGGTTTATTGGTATTGTTATAATAGAACATATTAATGATTTTATCTTTAGCAGATCCAAAAGACCCTGATGATCAAAACAAGCTATAGTATATCATAATTAGATAAATAGATAGCTAGATAATTGATAAACAGGATATTAAAAAATCTGATTAACAAGATAGCCAAATGATCTAATACCATTTTTATTTTGTTATTTTGTTTTTATTCTGTTATTATTTTTAGTCTGCTATTTTGTTATTTTGTTTTTATTCTGTTATTATTTTTGTTTTGTTATTTTGTTATAATATTTTTATTCTGTTTTTAGTTTGCTATTATTTTTGTTTTGTTATTCTGTTATTCTGTTTTTATTCTGTTATTATTTTTATCCTGTAATTTTGTCATTTTTTTTTTTTTTTTTTTTAAACTTCGATGATTTTGTCATTAACTTTTATTACTTTTTTTTTTTTTTAATATTTAGGTGACCACTTAGGCCCCTGGCACTTTATTAGTTCAAACGGGTAGGCTGTCCGAAGACAGCTTACATATTACATCAGTATAACGAGAGTACAACTAGTCACACGTACAACTTTTGGTTGCC
>CAJVPY010000816.1:0-23064 GCA_910591965.1 Dentiscutata erythropus
AATTTTGCAAACTTTTTTTTCTTTAAAAGATATAGATTTAAAGAATTTATAATTTGATTTTTAGCTTAATATCTTACATATTTAGCTCTGTACAACTTTTTAAAAAGTGTCCGTAATAATATTGTAGAAAAATTAAAATTGATTGAGTCACCAAAGAAATAGAAGAAAAGTCTGAACTTCTATACGAGACAAAAGAGGTTCTTGAAGAGGTTAAAGAACACAATTTCATGAGAGAAACACGACAGACCCAAGTATTTTGCCGGAGAGGTGGGCAAAACAATACTCTCCAAGAAAAAATATAGATGAGACATGGTATTCAAAGATATCAGATAACGTCAATATAGCAGAGTGGGACTGTGCCCTTGCACAAGTCAAAGCCAAGTCAGCTCCAGGGACATCGGGAATCACCTATCCTTTAATTAAAAAGGCAGAAAAAATTGCAAAAAAGATCTTTATTAAGCTCGCCTCAAGTTGCATAAAGTCTGGCACAATACCAAAGAAGTGGAAGCTAGGTATTCTGTATCCAATACCTAAAACAGAAGAGTGGTGTTATAAGCTCAACAATGTCCAGCCAATCTTACTTCTAGAGTCTTTTAGAAAAATAGTCGTAAGAATTGTAATAAACAGATTAGCCAAGATTATAGGAGAGAAAAAGATACTGAGTGGGAGGAATTTTTCAGGCTTACTAGGAGAAGGCACCACATTACCTATACACTTTCTACATCAGCAAAATATATAACTGTAATCTTACATAAGTTATTACGGCCTGAAAACTTGTGCAAGTATTATAGATCGACGTGGCATATTTCGTAATACCTTATTACGAAATATTACGCAGTTTATTATAGGAATTTTTAAAACAGCACCACGGCGCACCCCTATATCACGTAGTCATAATCGATATATGATGTAAATATTATATTTTTTCAATTTATTAAAAATAACTAAATACGTACTAAAATAAAAAAATTTATTTTATCATAACGAACATTTTTATCATAACGAAATTTTTATTATCATAACGAATGTAACAAATAGTTTTGTATATCAACTAATACATAATCTATCCTATTTAACAATCTAACCCTAACTATTCTAACCAAACGATGTTGCAAACACATCCAACAAAACATCAAAATGTCATCAACACGGTCCCAAAAAGATACCACCAGGATACAAACTATAGAATCACAATAATAACGCATCACAATCCCAATAAAGCATGCAAAATTTTCAACAAGCAAACGTATTCATCAAAAAACAGCACCACAGATCCATGATACATGAAACTACTACCGACGACGCACCAGCATGACAAGCAAGGCAAGAAAAAAACCCAACTTGGAAATTGACCTGGAACATCATATGCTTCAAGAAAGTTCAGAAACATCTAGAAACAAAAAGAAACTCAAAGTACTACACGAAAAATACAAATGAGGTTACGAACAAAAATGACAGAATGAAAAAAAAAACAAAAAACAAATGTATGCCTGAAGCAAAATTAGACACCAATGACAAACATCGAAAGAAAAGGTGCCGAAATAGACGAAACCAATGAAGAAAAACAGACTAACTAAATGCAAGCGAACACCAACGAAAAAGCCTGAAATGGATTTAAAGAAAAATAAATACAGTATTGTTAGTACAAGAACTAAACTGTATAAAACAAACAAATATACATAGATACCCTACGATGAACAAGAGCGATTCCAGTGAATCGCAACACCAACGACGCAAGAAACCAACCTTCGGTGAAAGAGAAACACCGTACTTAACGATACCAACGATGAAAAAAAAAACACCAAACAGGACGATGCCAACGACGCAAGGCACCAACTAGCGAAAGAAGCACCAACTGGACGACACCAACAATGCACACCGGCTGACAAAAGAAGAACCGAACGGACAACACCGATGATGAATCTACTATCTATAAAGAAAAATAAATACAGAAATAAATAAAAAAATAAATACAAAAATATTAGATATCAGATATACTGTATAAAAAATAAGACAAAAGCAAAAAAAAAAAATCAAATAATTTATCTTTTTATATCAGCTTTATATGATCACTGCCGGTATTATGTAATAATTTAAAATCAGATGATCATTTGCTAGAAAAAAATTTAGAAGGCCTATCGGTGTTGGCACAAGTTAGGTTCTTGTACATTTTCAAAGATATGGTTGTGTTGAAAAACTTCTATCGCTTTCAAGAAAACCACGTTATGAATGATATAAATTAACTTAAAGGTTTAATGAAAGAAAAACTTGACTGGTACTTGTTTGAATTACAATCTGAGATTGGGACGTAACATTAGTCTTACAATTTGAAGGGCTATACACCGACTTGGATATGTACAAAAAGGTAATATTTCATATATTTATATATATTTTCAATTTTATAAAAGGCTCTTTCGTATTAATAGCTTCTTCTTTCATGTTATTAGTATCCAATTTAGGATCTTTTTTACTATTAAGTTCTGAATCGGTTGCGATCACTTCAGACAAGTCAAATACTAGTCAGATAATTCAAAAGTATTTGTCATGGATGATAAAGATTTTAGAGAACCTTTAATTGTTAGATCTACTGATTTTGTTGATTATAATTTTTAACACATTCTTGACAAATATTAATTAAGTCTTGATTTTTTGAAATCTCGACTTTAGTCCAATCGACGAATTCTTGATCATATCTAACTTTTTTAATATTAGCACTTATTCGTGTAATATATTTATTATATAGAAGCTAATTTGATATCCGGAGCCTTTTTATATTTCTTGTCAAGTTTTAATGGTTGACAAGAACAGTCTTTCCAATAAACTTTCGCACACACCAAGCATATTGGGCAAGCATTCAAACGAAATTTTAATAATATTGATAGATACACGCGCGTTGCTGATAAGTGTAAGAGAATTCATATCTTAATTATCAATTGATAGACATTTTGATTTCTTGTTAGAACCGAAGGTTATTGTACCAGCTAAAACTTTATCAGATATTATAGCAATTCTATTTGCTAGCATTATTGTCAAAGTGTTAAAATTGTTATTTAAAACTTTTAGTAGCTTTTGTAAATATTTACTATTCAACGATGTAATTTAATTTATGACATAGATATTATATTAATATTACAGTAAATAAAAATTGGACGAATTAAAATTATATTTTTTTATATACCGATCATGCTGAAAAAATAACTTGAAAAATGATACTGGATTTAAAATCCGGGTTGGCGAGTCATGGGTGATACAAAAACCGAAAATATAACTTATTTGTGGGGGTTGGTGAATGTGAAGAGAGATTACTATTTGAACTATTGGATGATCTTGAAGATGGTGGTTTAACCGAAAACAAAGGATCAACATCATTAATCAAACATCTTTTCATTGGAGAACATAGTGAAGGACTATTATGAAACGAACATGGTTGAAAATTATGATGTAGTGGTGCAGTCAAAAGTGAAGATGAACTATTTGATGAATTTTTTTTTGTTGGGATTGGTGGACCTGATAAATGATTATTATTAATAAGTTCTTGAATTAAGCCAACTATCTGATAGAATCGTAGAGCTACGTTTTGGGTTAGGATGTGAAGGGGCTGATGACGATAATAAACTATTATAACTTTTACTAGCCTTAATGCATGTATACAAACTATTTCAAAATTTTTTACTTAATATAAAAAAGCCGTAATATTACGTAAGAAATTTCAAAATATTCTGAAATATCTTACGTAATATTTTGTAAATTGATATTTCACAATATTTCGAAATTTCTTATGTAATATTACAGCTTTTTTACGGTTTGTAAAATATTACGAAATATTACGGTCTTATAAATTTGCTGATGTAGGCTGTCTAATAAAAAAGGCAAAAGAAAAGAAAAAAGAATTATGAATAATGTTTTAGGACATAAAAAAAGCATATGACTCAGTGGAACTGAGAATGCTAAATCTAGCTATGCAATAAATTAAAATTCCTGAAACTACAGTATGCTTCATCATAAACCTATTTAAAAGCAGAGAGATAGAGATCCTAACAAGTATAGGTATAACAGAGAGATTTGTAGCAGATGACGGTATAGATCAAGGAGAAGTGATATCCCCTTTAGTGTGGTAAATCTTCTACGACCCTCTGTTAACTGAAATACAAGAGAATTCTGAGTGAGGTTATAAGTTAGAAGTACAGTGGCCAAGCAATCTCAGAAAGAACCTAACTACTCAACAAAGTCTGAAGATTCCAGTTATTGCTTATGCGGATGACACCATATTTATAGCAAACAGTAAGCAGAAGCTAGAAGAAACAATTGAAATCGCTCAAGAATTTTACAGAATAAATAATATCGAAATAAACAATAAAAATCAGAGCTCTTGGTAATAGGGAGAGGAAAAAGAAAACAAGAGACGAGGTGTATAGAAATTGGTCTAACAAAAGAAAAAGTAACAGAGAAAAAGTTAAGTAAACCAACAAGATTTTTGGGAGTATGGCTATTCAAAAAATCCAGCCAGTTTCATGCACTGAATATCACCAGGAAGGAAATTAATACAATAATAAAAGCTCTAACAAGGAAAAACACAATACTAGCTTAGCTAATATATATCAACAACAGAGTTCTTTTACCGAGATTAGAGTACAGGCTATAACATAGCATTCTTTTAAGAAAGCAGTATGACAGGTTGCAAAGTCCTCTACTACAGCTGATAAAGAACAGGTCTGACCTGGCCATTACAACAGCCAATGCTATTTTAGTATACAAAAATATAGCAGGGCTAAAAACAATTTGGCAAAATCAAATGGTACATAATGTAATTGAACTCAGAAAACAAATAAACAGCCAAGATGATCTTAATGAAGCTGTATAGATTAGAATTCGGCAAGTACAAATAGACTGCAAAAGCCCAAAATGCATTCTAGGCCTGGAACTAGCAAGATTAAGGAAAATACGTCTCAAACAAAATTTAATTTACAAAATTGTAACAGAGATAAAACAAATGAACCTAAGTTTTAGATCATAAGAGATAGAAAAAAGCCTTGAACTTACAGAAGAAGGTACTGAGATATTAAACTTGCTAGAACCAAAACAGATCAAGAGTTTTGTACAAGAAAAAAGGCAAAAATCTTTGTGCTAGAACAATTATGCAATGAAACAAGTAGCAAATTACTTATGTGGAAACAGATCAAACAATATAAACAATACAAAGCTGCCAGTAAGGTGCTCAGATGGTTTAGAAATATCGAGAAGAAGGTTCTGGAAGATAAAGAGAACCATATAATCAAGCCCGATTTCAAAACCAAAGCAATAAACACTCTTAGCCCAAAAGTTACATGTTCAATAATAGATAGTGACAAAAGAAAAAAAGAGTGGATTTTGTTAAGAAACAGAAAGAATGAGTTGAAGATCAGAAAAATAAGTAAAAAGAAGGGCACAAAACCTACATAATAGAGCATTGAAAGACGATTCAAATCCAGATAACAGTACAGTTAGATTCGAGAAGTGATTGGGAAGTGAATAGAACATAAATAAGAACACAACACTGGAAATATATCTGTATAAGAAAAAGCTAAAAAGCAGATCAGTTGTAATAAACCCAAACCTGGTCCAAAAAGTAGACTCCCAAGTACATGTGCGGGAGTTAGTAGTCCCTGTAAGCTGTCTAGTAGATACACATTTTAGATCAGAGGTGCTCAAAAGTGATGACGATGAGAAGCATAAGGTCCTAGTAAAAGAAATTTCTATCTATCTAATAGAAAAAGAAATAATTGATCAAGCTCTTGAAGGACAACTAAAGCCATACAAAAAAATATCCTTCTATACTGATAGGTCTTTATTGAATCCAACAGAGAGCCCAAAAAGAAGGAAAATAGGAATTGGATGGGTAGCTGTTACAGAAAATAGAGCCAAAAGAAGTGAAGACTATATAGCAGAATTTAAAGGAGCTATAAAAAATTGACTGTTGTCAACTAGAGCTAAACTAGGCACAATATGGTCAGCCTTACTGACTGCACTAAACAAAGCTATAGTAAACATTTATACAGACAGTGCAGTATCGATTCAGGCAGTACAAGCAAGCCAAAATAAAACCAAGCCAAGTAATATGGTAAAAAGAAAAAATCTCTGCCTCTTAGAACAAATATTAAGAACAAATTGAACTTAAAGAACTAAGAGTGTGGTTTAATAAGATTAAAGCACATACTGGGGTGCAAGATAATGAAAAGGCTGACAAACTTACAAAGAAAGAAGTAAACAGTTCCTTACTTCTTGATCTGAAATGGCCTTGGAACAAACAATCAATCACTGAGCTAAGATGGCAAGAGATCCGAGTAGACGATGCAATGAGAAGTTTCATTACACAGTTTACTGATCTAAGTATTGATGCTAAATGGAAAGATCTAAAAAGTATAAACAAATGGGCTGAGACAACCTACAAAGAAAACGAAATAGACTGGAGAGAGGTTTGGAAAGATATAAGCAAAGTAAAGGGTAGAAAATGCACAAGCTCCCAAGCATACAAAGATTAGATTTTCAAAATCAAGCGTCTTAATGGTCTACTTCCAACAATGCAAATCCTGAGACAGAGAAAAAAAGATTTATATACAGATGACACTTGTAAGATTTGCTTCCGAGAAAGATCACCTAGCCAAATGTACTGAGCTACAATCAACTTGGAACAAGCTTGAAGAAGAAGGCTGCTTAGCTATTGTTAACAAGGCAGAAAAAGAAAAAGTAAGCTTTAACGAGCAAAAAATAGCAGAAATAGTATTCGGCAAAAGCTTTAAGAAAAAAATTATAGCTAGAAAAGAACTAATAAGAGGCCTTGTAACAAAGCAAAGAGTTCAGAGAATTTGCTTCTTGTTAGAAGAAAAAGTGGAAAAGATCTCCAAAATCCTGCAAACCTTCATTGACAGCTTCTTAAAACACTTTCACAAGCTTATTTGGAATCCTCAATGCGAAAAGGTCATACAATGGGAAAAGAAAGAAGGTATAATGAAGAAAAAGAAAACAGAAAATATTATAAAAAAAAAGAGTAAAAAGGCAGAGGAACAAGATAAAGAAAACAGGGACCCATTAGGCAGTACAAGAGAGAAAGTTACCAGAAGAACCAAGGTTAGCCGCAAAGAAGAAAAACTCGACACAGTCAAGAAAAGGGAAAGTCTAACCAGGGAATAGATTACATAGGAAACCAAACTGGCATGGTTCTCACTGGTTAAGCTGAAAGGTTTTTTTTAAGTATGCTTGACATAGCAGACAATGGCCAATTAATGACCAAGGGGGGTACCAAATTGGTATGAAATTCTTAGAAAATTAAGAATCCTGAGGGAAATAAATCATTGTTTTGGCAGATCGCACTGGGTAAATACTTGGTGAGTTTTTTTAGATTAGAGCAACACACTATAAAGACAATTTATATATATATAATAGTCAAATAGTAGTTCAAATAAATAAAAACAAGACAGTTTAAAAAAAAAAAAAAATAGTTAATATAAATTCTATAAATAAAATGTTAATTGATTTTACTAAACAGGTATAGATTGTGTAAATAAAGTGATTTTTTAAATAGAAAATATAAAATTTGTAAATAAATATTAAAAATAGCCTTCTATTATTACTATATGCCACTGACTATAGTACCCCTGAGTACTATTCAATAAACCATCAAATTTCTTGAATAGTACCTGCCCAGGTACTAATTATGGGGAAAAGGTACTATAATAGGGAGTACTTTACATAGCTTCAATATTATTTAATAAGGATTTCAAATCTATATATATATATATATGGCTAGAATAATACTTGGGTCTAGTGTTCCAAATTGTTAGAATTTTACCAACTGGTTAGTTGCCAACTATAGTTGGCAACTAACCAGTTATGTATATCATGTGATATTTTCAGATATTAGTCAATCAAATCTAAGAGATCATTCTGAATTATCCCAAATAAGCAGAATATCTCAGAATTATATTAATTGAATGATTAGGGCCATGACAGATATTATGTAATATCCATTTACTATGAGGGTACCCCCCTCCCCCCATATAAGACAATTCTGATTGGCTAATTTAAATATATATATAATATATATATATATAGTTTTACTAATTAATTATTACATCTCACCTTTAACATTAAAAAAAAAAAAAAACTAATTAATTATTACTTTGAGCCTCTAATAAAGTTATATAAGATACAAATACATGTCACAATAATGTATTTTTTGGTGCTGAACAAGTTTACTTAGAGCTTAAAGGCATACTTTATTAGTAATATTTGGAGTGATACAAGATTTTCTATATTTTTATTAATAAAAATATAAAAACATTATCATAAACTAAAATTTTACTAATAAAATAGGCTTTTACGTTCTAAGTAAACTTGTTAAACACCAAATAATACATCATTATGGCATACGTTTTCTTTACTTTTCTTGATTTGTAAAGTGAAAATGTGTAAATTTGGTAAATTTTCATCAAAAATGCAATTTTACACATCTTAATTTACAGATTAAGAAATGTAAAGAAAACGTATACTGCAATAATGTATTTTTTGATGATGAACAAGTTTACTTATAATGTAAAGGCATATTTTATTAGTAAAAATTTAGTTTACAGTAAATTTTCTATATTTTTACTAATAAAAATATAGAAAATTTATAATAAACTAATTTTTTACTAATAAAATGTGCCTTTGTGTTCTAAGTAAACTTGTTCAGCATCAAAAAATACATTATTACGGCATACGTTTGCTTTACATTTCTTAATCTGTAAATTAAAATGTGTAAAATTGCATTTTGATGAAAATTTACCAAATTTACACATCTTCACTTTACAAATCAAGAAAAGTAAAGAAAACGTATACCGTAGTGATGTATTTTTTTGGTGCTGAACAAATTTACTTAGAACGTAAAAGCCTATTTTATTAGTAAAATGTTAGTTTATGATAATTTTTTTATATTTTTATTAATAAAAATATAAAAAATTTTGTATCATTCAAAATATTACTAATAAAGTATAACTTTGAGCTCTAAGTAAACTTGTTCAGCACCAAAAAATATATTATTTCGGCATATAATAATATTTTAAACAAGTTTAGTTAAATATAAAATAATAATTGTTTAATATAAGTTTAAGTTATATATTATATATATATATAATTATATATATTATATATGTGTAATGTAAGACATCCGGCTGACACCCCAGGATATTACGTAATATCTGTCATAGCCCTTAGTTGGTTAGTTGTTTAAAAATTTTTCAAATCGATTAGTTGGAAAGTTGTCAACTAGTTGGTTATCCAACTAATGATTTGGAGCACTACTTGGGTCTTATTCAATTTTCTGAATCACGAACCCATGAATAGTATCCAGGTCTTTTCATGGGGTATTATGACAGGGGTACTATAGTCAGTAGCATATGGTATCTTGTAATTGCAAAATATTATAAATAAATTATAATAAATTTGTATAAATATAATTTTTTATAAGATAAATCTTTACATAGCACCTTGCGATGTGCTAATTCATTATATGCATATTTAATTATTATAATTTGTAGATCCATGTAATTAATACTTATTAGAGTTAGAGTAAGGTTAAAGTTAGAGTTTGGGTTAGCAGTTAGGGTAGGGCTTAGTATATACCAAAATTTTATAAAAAATTTTTTTGTTAGACAAAATTTTGAGATATAAAATTTTCTTTATTTTTGTTATACAAAAATAATTTACATGTTACACCTGATCTTCAAATTTAATTGGTTAATTATTAAGAAGCAATACATAAGTGTGTTGCAGGGGCGCGATGCCTATTTAAGTCCTTTTTTATAATAGTATATATAAAATAATTAATTATTGATATTTAAAGAATTTGCTAATATCTAAACCTTGTTTTAATTCTCTATTTAATTTTTTTGATTTAAATTGTCTTTATTTACTTGAAACAGTTCTTTTCTTAATTTAATTAATTTATTATTCTGATTTTCTATAGTTTTTTTCATTTTATTAATAATTTCTTGATGATGAATTGTTTTATTTTTTACTCTTATACATGAAATATTTTTAAATAAACATTTTCTACATATTAAATTATTATCAGTTTTTTTTTTCATTGCTAACATTCTAAACATCATTACAATTGTGTAACAAGTTTTTATTGTATTTCTTGTAAAAAAAATTTAAATATAAAAAGAATTTATCAAAAAAAATGTAATAATATGATTTATATATTTATTTTATATTTATTAATTTTTTTATTTTGTAATAGTGTAATAGTGTAAATTAGAATTCCAAATGTCAGGAGTGCCTAAATATACTCTCTGCAATCTACAACACTGGTGTTGCAAAGATAAAAATTGTACAAATTGTTGTAATTTAATTGATGATCTGCCAGTCAACTAAAGAAATTTCTATATTAGGATGTGATGCAGATCATATATGAGCAAGCTCAAATCAAATTTTCAAGCTATAAGTAAAATCATAAAATTCTTTAACAAATATAGTATTAAAGTAGTACAAATTATAGAATGATACTAAAAGTTTTCAATTATCAATTAACCTTAGTATATTTAAACTAATAACCTGAATCAATATATTTAAATAATATCATAATTTTAACTCATCTTGTAATAAATTTATAAATATATTTCAACTTATAGACCTTTAAGAATATATTATACTTAAGAATAATATTATAAGCAAGATTTAACTTTGAGCGAAGATATCTCTACTACCACCGGACTAAATTCGATGAATTTTTTTTTTATTTAAATTTGCAAAACATTATTACTGCATCTGATTCAACATTTCATTATATAGTACTAGTACATACAAGACACTCTTAATTTATTTTACTAACTTGATATTTTTTGCAAAGCATCTCTATAATGCTTTTCCTTTTTCGAATCTAATTGCTTATTTAAATAGGTTTAAGTAGCATTTTTTACAAAGTGCCTTTTCCACTGCAAGAAGCCTATACTAATTATTTTCTTCCATAACTACCAACCTGTTTATTGCAAAGTCAGGCAGATTTTTTTGATTTTAATGAATTAGGTGAGGTAATTATTTTTTTTAAAATGAACTATTGTTATGAAGTTTATCTAACTACTGTGTATTTGTTAACTTTTACTATTGGTCTTCAGTAAAACTATACACTAAGTAGTCGTCCTTTTTACATTTATTAAAGTATCAAATTAGACAGTGGAGTACCTTAACAATACTCCAGTCATCATATAAGTTAGCAAACCAATAGTAAAAGTCAATGAATACACAGTAGTTAGGTAAACTTTGTTACACTATGCATTGTAGTACTTATATTTGAAGAGACTATGCTAACATATTTTCTACTAAAGAACCAAGTTAATTGTGGTCAAGTTTTCCCTGTAAAAAATTTTATCTGAATATTCTATTATGTTTTGTAAAAACTCTGTGGTTCTGCAACATAATTGACAAAACCTAGACAAATTGAATAATCTCTATGATTTAAGGTTATAAATTTGTAAATATGCAATATTTATGGAAAAAACATGGAATATAAAACATGGATTGACTTTTTTATAGGGTGTTGAAGAACTTAAACTAGTAAGTTTCTATTGTGGCTGAGTCCAAATAATTTAACTTTTAAGTTGTTCGTATTTATAGTAAGTATTTATGTTTTCAAGTCAAGACCTTGACTTGCTGATTTTATTATCAAACATTCTTTATATTATGGACTAAGATAAAATAATCAATATTAATAAAATGATTTGAACAAGTATTAATTTGTGAACTTTATTTAATAATTTTAGTTTTGCTAATTAATGATATTATATTTGCAAGCTGAACAGGATAATTATTATGAATAAAACAATTGAAGTAATTATTTGACTTATTTGCATTAATTATCTCATCCAACTTGAGAATATAAGATTATTAATTGGCAAACAAATTAATACTTATTTGCTGTTACAAAATACTTTTCAAAATCGTTCATTTACATTAATAATCAATTTATTTAGCCTGTATAAGATCATTTAAATCAATAGCATTAAAATTAAAATGATTTGAAGGGCATTGTATAATAATAAGTGTCAGAGATAATGCTGAAATCAGATGATGCTGAAATCCACGTGATATCCGTATCAGCAGATTTCCTAAAATTTCCGAATGATCTACAATAGAGTTTGGAACCGGTTTTATTTTTCATATGTTAAAACCAATTAAAACCGGTTTTAATATATGAAAAATAAAACTGGCTCCAAACTCTAATCTACAATACTAGCTACATATATATAACCGAATAGAGGCAAAAAACTTTTTTTTGTTAGTGGGTAGCTTGTTAAATTCAATTGGCGTCATTTACATAATTCCAAAATTCTACTAGAGCCGCTTAAATCCTATGACCCACGTTATCATTTCAATATTGTGTAATATCAACGATTTTATTATAATAAAAAAAAGGTTGAAATAAACCTTTTCACCCTTACTATAATCCTAGCCTATCCTATTCTAATTGTGACCCTGAACTAATGTATTTCCCAAAAAATTTAAATATACAAAAAAAAAAAAAAATTTAAATAAAAAAAAAAACAAAAAAAAACAAATTTAAATATAAAAAAAAAAAAAAAATTTAAATATAAAAAAAAAAAAAATCGATTATGATTTCTTTTTTATAGCCCAGACCTGTTTAACAGAAATTCGAACGTCTTCACCATCTACTTCAACAACTGCAGTGTGATTGTTGGCCTTGAGGGACTTAAAAACACCTTGTTCTGAAAAATTTGGTTGCAACTTCCTCTTGCGAGTTTGTTGATTCATATTATGATCGAGTGCAATAGCAACTTCGGTTCTGGCTTTGATTGTTTTGTTATTTTTTTTCTATATACACTACGACGGCCTAACTTTTCATGATATTTTTTAAGCGATGCGTTTATGGATTGGCGAATTTCAAGCATGTGTGAAATACGTTTCTTCACAGCAGCTTTGGCGGTCTCAGTGGTGATAGTGGTGGTGGTTTTAGTGGTCTCAGGGCGGTGGTCTCAGAGGCGATGGTGGTGGTCTCAGAGGTAGTGGTGGTCTCAGGGGCGGCAGTCTCAGAGGTGGTGGTGGTCTCAGAGGCGGCGGTAGTTCCGGAGAGACCTGTCAAACAGAAAAACCGAAGTTTAGTAGTTGTATTTTGAATTTGATTTGAGCTTTGTATTAAAAATGATATAGACCGGGAGTATTGTATACACAATGCATTTTCCAACCGAAAATTGCTTTGTGTAGTGTGTAACCATGCGCTTTGTGAATAGTCGAATTATACGACACCACGAACACATCTATTACATTAATCCAGTCTTTTCGCTGTAGCTGATTATTTTGATCCCAAAGCAACTTAGTGAAACCGCGACCCACGGTCTGATTGAGTTGCTCAACTTGGCTTTGCGACTGTGAATAGCGAGGCCTACCATGCCTAATCGTAATATTGAGAGCTTTACAAATATCAGTTACAATTTTAGCAACAAACTCCTTACCATTGTTGCTTTGAAGAATCAAAGAGGGCCCAAGAATCTTAAAAACATCTTTTAGAAGATGCCCCACAACCATACTTGCTTCCTTGTTCTTCATGAAAACCGCAACCAAAAAAATTTGGAGAACACACAAACACACGTAAGTAGCCACGCAAAATTGTCATTAGTCTTAGCAAAATCTCGAAAATCGATTAGATCAATTTGAATATGATGCCACAGTGCCAGTGCTACTATGTTTCTTATGTCAGTTTTTTCTTTGATGGAGGTTGTTATAGCACAAGCAGCACACTGATTTATATATGCTTTAACTTCTTCCTGCATAATTCCAATGTGCTTTTCAGAAATTGCAAAGAAAGTCTTATAGTACTCCTGGTGGTTTGCTTGGTCATAGAAATGCCCCAAAATTAGAGCATGTATTTTTTCATCATACTTGGAGACCACCTGACGTTTTTCCAACATTTCACCATCCTTCCCAACTAGCCGGACATAAAGGAAGTTATTTTCATCAACTTAAATTTTTTACAGCAACAAATAAAATTAGATTTTTTTGTGGGGTCTCATTGAATATCGTTTGGTATAGTCTTTGACTGGAGGTATTCAATGATTGTTTGAAACTCCCCCGGAGTTTATGGAATTTTTGGAATTGCCGGCATGCTTTTTTTTTTTCTTTTTTTTCTGTTCTTTTTTGTTTTTTTTTTTGTTTTTTTTTTCTTCACTAATTCTTGAGTTCTATTTCACTAATTCTAGCAAACGGCAGTGAACTCTTTTTTTGCAGTAAACAGTAAGTTTTTTTTTCATTAATCTTGTGTTTGAGACGGAAGTTCTTTATACTCACATTTATTTACTTAAATCCGGTCCAATAGTACTGTCTTCAAAAAAACAATGCCAAAACAAGGTATGTATAGTATAGTGCAGCGAAGGAGGCTTTGTTTTTTTTTGTGATTATCTTATATCATTACACGAGATGCAGAAATTTTAGGAAATTTGCTGATGCAAATATCACGTGAATTTCAGCATCATCCGATTTTAGCATCATCCCCGACAATAAGTATTTATACAAATGTAATCTAATAATTTTAATATCACAATTAATTAATACAAATAAAATGATTGAGTGGCATTATATAACGTAAGCAAGTATTTATATGAATTTAATTAATTAATAAAAATTTTTATAGGCACAAGTTAAATGAATTGATTAATGCGAATGAAGCGATTTGAAGGGTATTATGTAACAGTAAATAAGTATATTTTAATTTTACCAATTAATATTTTTATATTCACAGGCTTGAGTGGGATGATAATTCAAAAGGCATTATGTTGGTAATTAGATCTTTATTTGAACTTGATCTATTGATTCAATACTATTGATTAATATGTGATTTAGATTAATTGAATTAATTAATGTGAATAAGCTTGTCTAATGCAGCAGTGTTAACTGATATGAGATTGTGGAGCAAGAGGCCGAACATTGACTTGGTGATCAAGATTCTTGATATTTGCAAGTTGAAGAATATTACACTTGATCTAGTTAAAGTTAAAGCACACAGTAATGTGAGATAAAACGAAAGAGCCGATCAGCTAGCAAAAGCAGAGGCGCAGTTAGACCAAATTTCAGTTTTACCAGTTGAAAACAACTACCGCAAGTTATACACAGTGCATTTAAACAACATACTATTGGAGTTGTCTACGAGAAAGGTGGCTAAAACACTTGTTGGTCTTAAAATTGGTGCAGAGTGGAGGAGTTCACATGCTATACGAACTTTTAAAAGTAAAGAAGACACCAGTCATGATTGGCAAGCATTATAGCACCAAAACAAAAAAGCAACAGGAAAAAGGTGCAAGTCCTATAGCGTAAGTAGAAGTATAGCATTTAGAATCAAGTGTATAAGTGAAAATCTACCAGTTCTTTCGGTTTTGAAGAAACGCAGGCCTGATTTATATCCAGCAGATTTATATATCAGTTGTGAAGCTGAAATGGAGACAACTGACCATCTAGTTGAGTGTACTAGCTTTTCTTTTTTCTGGAACATAATTGAAGACGTAGTGTGCTTGATTGCATGAAAGAGAATAGACAAAATATATAAAAAAAGAGCCCCTATTGAAGTTTTCAGAAATATAGTGGTTGGTAGTACAGTTGAAAGCAAATTGAGCGAAGAAAAGGTTATATTCAAGGTCTCATCCCAAACGAAGTAGTCGATGAGCTCTTAAATCAGCAACTATCTAGAAGAGTTATAAACAAGGCAATATTGAAGTACAAGACAATTGTTGAAAATGGTTTCTTTGATGAGATCTGGCAAAAGAGATGTAGATCTGTAGTTGTATGGGAAAAAGCAAATGGTATAGCTCCTGTGATGAAACGTAGTAGGTGTGAGAAGAATACTACACACGATGGCAAAAGTAGTACTGCGGCTAAAATACGGAGAAGCAAGATTAATAATGAACAGAATAACGAAACTGCTGTAGCAAATATTGAGAGAATGGTAGAGGTAAAGCAGTTGTTTGAAGAGAGTATTATAAAATAGATTGAGAGTGGGTTAACCACATTTTGGTTTAGTTCTTGATAGAGCTAACAACGTCTTCCAACTCACATGTGAGTTGGTGCGACAAGTCGCATCTGGGCGCATAATATATAGCCAGGTGATGTTGGGTTTGCAATTTTAAATTAGTGATTATTAGAATAGCTTTAAACTTTGTTTTTAGTCTAATAGTTGTAATAATTTGTATTTGAGCTTCGACAAGACTGTCAAAGAATTAAAAAAAAAAAAAAATTAATGTGAATAAAGTGACTTGAGACATTGTGTAACAATAAATAAGTAATTTGTAACCATTTCAATTTCACCAATTAATAATCTTTATACTTACAGGCTTGGATGAGATGATGAATCAAATAAACCAATTTGAAAGGCATTATTTAATGATAATTAAGTCTTTATATGAATTTAATCCATTGATTTTAATATTATTGATTAATAAAAGATTTTTATAGTCACAGGTTAAATAAATTGATTAATATGAATAGAACTTGAGGGCGTTATATAACAGTATATAAGTATTACAGCTATTTTTATAAATTTGTAATGCTTTGAAAAATTGGTAATAACCAAAATCAATATTTTTTGATGTCGGCCAACATTGATAAATTATTGATTTAGACCTGGTAACTTATTGATTTGGTCATTTGAAAATTTTAGCTGCCCCAGAATTTATGAAAACAGCTGTAATTTGTGAATATTTTAACTTTGCAATTAATAATTTTTATCTTCACAGGCTTTGGTAAATTGATTTAAAGGACTGTAAGTATTTAATCTGCAAATTATTAAGGCTGATTTTAACGCTTACCAAAAGTGTGAAGTGAAATTTCTGGATATACTTGCTTTTTAATTTTGGTTTAGTGATTAGTATTTGGAGTATTTGTGTCCCTACTCTTTCACTTTAGCCTAAGGTTAATTAGTAATTTTAACTTTAAATATTGTATAAAGTAATAAAGTATATATATTGTGAATTTTGCTTAAAATTTTTTATAAATCTTTTATTATAGTTCTGTTTTTTTGTCTACAAATCTTTAATCTTTAATTTTTTACATTTAATAAATGGATTCTAAACTAATAAATAATTTGTATGGGATTTAAGCTACTATAAATTACTGTATACAAAACCTTTTGATAAAAACCTACCACATAGTATACCCAGAAGTGAATTACAGAACAGACATTTCATTTTGTAGACAATCTTTAGCTATTAAAAATTGACTATAAAATAAACTATTGATAAAATAAACTGTCTGTAAATTAACTGTTCTTAAAATAAACTTGTCTGTAAACTGATTGTCTAAAACAAGGTGTTTGTAAAGTAAACTTCTACAAAATTAATACATACCCATATTAATCAAACTTAGTTTTTTTTTTTTTTAGGATCTGCATAACTCTTTCCTGTACACATTTGGCAGAAATAGAGTTTTTAACAAAACACAAAATAATTACTCCAGGCAAGGAAGAAAACTTTTTCAAGTCAAGCTCAGCAAGAGCCAAGGCCCTCATACCAAAAAAGAGAAGACTCTTTTAACTAACACTTTCAAGAACAACTCACAAAAAACTCAAAATGACAGATCTGGTCAAGGTTACTAGTAAAGAAGAGAATGACAAAAACAACCTTCTCTTATCGGAAGTCAAGACTACAAACAACAACAGCAATACTTTTAAACTCTTGGAGGTTCCCGTCAATGCTCCACAAACAGACAAGAAAGAAAGTTGGGCTAACCTGGTTCAACAGGAAACTCCTCGGGACCTTTTAATCATATCTTTACAAGTAAAAAAGAGGATAAACAAAACAACAAAACAAGACATGTGAATGAAAAAGATCTGGTGGTCCCAGGCCCTTCATGTGACCAACACGCAAATACAGAAGCACAAATATCAGAGGATAACCCGTATAGGCAAGCAGAGACTATCAACTCTACTTATTCATACAATGACAAGAAACCTCAACCTTCCTCTCCAAAGCAATGGGCAAACCTTTTTCCTAAACTTACAAGAGAACAGACTATATACTCTACTTTCTTCCCAAGAGATCAAATCAAGTCTAAGAATAATAATGCACTTATTATTGACATATCTCAACTTCTGAGCTCATTTAATGAAATCATCTCTTCTCTCTATAAGAGTGCAGGAAATGATATTGTAACAATTAAACAACATCTCAAAAGAGGATCACACTCACAACTAGAAATTGTTTTTGCAAGCTTTGGCTTGCTTAGAGAATATACTACAAAGGGAGTAAAAATCTTTAACAAGACTTATATGGGTTACATCCCAACAGATGCCTGCAAATCCTTTTTGTTAGTCAAGATTAGAAATATTCTATTAGGTAATAGAGATCAGGTTTCAACTCTTATCAAGAAGGCCTTTGAAGATATAGGCAAAATCAACTCCATCAAACCTCTTCTGATTGAAGGAACCTCATATTTAATGGATCAGTGGATCATTAATTTTGAAACCACAGATGATCCAGACTTAGAAAAGAATCTACCACACTTTACCTATGTAGGGGACAATAAGGTTATCACAGAATGGAAAGCAGCCCCCAGCATATGTTTTTTCTGTGATCAAGAAGGCCATATTAAGAAGGATTGCAAACAGTTTCAAGAATCTTTTGCTTTTTGAGACCACTATCGTAAATTTAAAAAACAAGTCAAAATTACAAAAAACCTTCAAAATGGTAATGCTGGCTCTCCCAATATGGAAACCCCAGCTACGAAAACAGCTATAGAGGAACCTACAAGGAGAGAAATTCTCTCAGAATTATCAGATAGTCCCCTGAATGAAAGAGAAGAGAAGATCACTATTGCTTCGTTAGAAAGTGTAATTAAAAACTTGGTTGAATTATCAGTGACATCCTCTTCCACAGAGGAAAAAGATTCTTCTAAAGAACAAGACAAGGTGACAGACAAGGACTCTGACTTTTCAGATTTTGTCTACATACAATCTCCTGAACTAAACTCCCTAGAGTCCCAGGATTTGGTTGTCCCAAGAAATAAGTTTACATTAAATAATCCTGTTCAAGCCTATAAGGATCAAGAAAAATTGGATATTCTATAGAATAGGTGGGCAATATAAAAAATAAACTTTGCTACTAATTAGTAATCATTAATAAATATTTAGCGGAGTTGCGGAGTTTGCGGAGTCTGCTCACCTATTTTATAGAATATTTGAAAAATCCTCCAAGTCTCTCGACAACAAGTCAATGGAAGCTGATAAAGAAGGCTTTATTTCGGTAATGAATAAGAAGAAACAAAAAAAGATCGTTAACAACAAAACCAGACAAGTTCATATAAAAACTTTTCCATACAAAAGAGCTAAAGGAGGACATCCATCCCCACTTAATTAAAATAGTTTTTTTTATGACAGTAAACAAAAAGGTTTACATAGCAACCCTTAATATAAAGGGGTTAAACAATCAAGAAAAACAACAGAAAACTTTAACTTTACTAAAATAGACATAATTCTTTTACAAAAAACAAATATGGAGAACCAAAATACAAGAGACTTCCTTAAAAGACAATGGCCATCTATATTAGCTAGCAAGAAAGATATAAAGCTTTCAAACCCTCAGATATCTCATGGAGGGAAAGTCATATCAACAAAAATTGCTATAAGAATCACCTCTTCCAAGTCACCAATGTTTATGCTCCTCCAAATAGTAAAGACAGAAGTGAATTCTTTGAAAGATGGACACCACTTTATGATGAAGAATCAATAAACATATTGGGTGGAGACTTTAACACCAATACAAATCGAGTTAGTCAAGCATCAGCACAATCGGATGCAACATGCATACAGCTTAAAAGACTTACTAACAATTTTGTTAACTTAGCATTTTTTGAAGGGAACAACCCTTTTCTAACTTTCTTCCAAAACACATGGAACAACAAAACTATGGCAACTAGATTAGATTCTATCTTTATTGATAAAAATTATGTCTTACTTGTGGAAAAAACAGAAACTTTATTTGGCAACTCAGATTACCTGTTAGTCAAATGTATCTTAAATCTTAATGACAAACTGAAGAATCCAACATTTTGGAGAACTGTTTCAAAAATAAACTCATAGAGAAAGAGGTCATAGCAGAAATTCAATCCTTTAACTCAGTAGAAGATTGAAACTGGCACAAAATATATATTCAATTAATCATAAAAGCTTGCAGAAAACCCAAAGCCCTGGAAAGAAATTTGGCTCTTCTAAACAGGAAAATAACCAAATTAAAAGAAAAACTAGCGAAGGATTCAAGTCAAATGCAGCTACATATAATGGTTAATAATTTAAATCTCCAAATTTAGGATGAATTGCTACAACTAGCAGACAGATGGCAAACATACTCCAAGACTAGTTGGGTGGAGCAGGGAGAAAAGTCGACAAGATATTTCTTCTCAAGATATAAGTTCCAAACTAGTTGCTTAGCACTCAAGGATATCAGAGACCATGAAGTTCCACCTAAGTTTGGTAATGATCAAATCTTGCAGTATATCAAAGAACAATATACAAAGCTTTACAAGGAGGAAACTATTGATTTAGACGTAGCAACAACTTTGACAAATGACCTTTCTACTATCCCAACCTTAGAAAATATAGAACTTTCACAAAAAATTTCACAAGAAATAGTTGAGACAATCAAAAAACTTTCAAACAACAAATCTCCTAGGCTGGATAGCTTTATATACAAGTTCTACAAACAAACTGAAAACGACATTGTTCCTGTTTTGGAAACAGTCTATAACCACATTTTTAACTCAGACCTCTTGTCCAAATCGTGGCATAAAAACTTAATTACTCTCATACCAAAGAAATCAACAGATCTAAAGGACATCGACAACTGAAGACCGATCTCTCTGGTAAACTGTGATGCCAAGATCTTCATAAAGATTATAGCCACTAGATTAAATAAGATTTGTGGCCTGATAATCCTAGCTCACCAACAGGGTTTCATTTCGGGAAGGTCAATAACAGATACAGTGCTAGATGCACTTACAATAATGAGAAATCAGACTGACCTCACCAAGCAACATTGGCTTTTACTAGTGGACCAACAAAAAGCTTTTGACCATATTGATCATACTTTCCTACAATTAGTCCTTGAGAAAATGAATTTTAATCTAAAATTCAGAAATTTGGTTGAGAACCTCTTTACTAATCAAGAGGCTTATATATTTGAATTAGGCTCCTTATCAGAGCCTTTCAGAGTAGAAAGAGGAGTAAGACAGAGTAACTCTCTCTCACCATTATTATATATTTTGGCCTTGCTTCAAGCAATTGATAAAGACATACAAGGTATATCCTCATACAATCAAACATTTAAATCTATAGCCTATACAGATAATTTAACAATAGAAATAGGAAGTCTATCAGATTGGCTCAAAACACGAAAGCTGTTTGTTATATGAAAAAGTCTCAAGTGCAAAGATTAATAATCAAAAGACAAAAATTGTACAACTTACTATAATGGCAAGAAGAGCTAATCTCCTAGACATAATTGATTTCAAGATCATAGAAGAGATAGACACCTTCAAGCTACTCGGATACGAAATCTATACAAATGGACAACCAAAAAAGACTTATAGTCCTCTACAATTACCAAACTTAAGGATATGCTTTCCAAACTAGCAGCAAGAAATCTCTCCTTCAAGGGTAAAATTTTAATTGCAAAGTCTCTAATACTCTCCCGCATTTGGTATACAGCTTACATTCTTTCTCCAAGAAAAAAACAAATATCAGAGATAAACAACCTGATGTCCCTTTGGATCAAGGGCAATTCCAAAATGCTTCCAAGATATGCGACTTATCAGCTCTCTTATGAAAAAGGTGGCCTTCAAGCCCCAATAGTTGGGAATATGCTAGAGGCTAGGATGATCACAACATGGCTAAAGCTGATAACAGGAAACACTATATGGGCAAAGATAGAAAGATCAAGGATCACACAATTCTTAAGCGATAAAAGAAATACTACAGTATTACAAGTCTTCACCGAAAACCCAGTAAAATCCAAAGCTTGGCCTTCAGAATGGAAGTTATTTGTGCTAGCTTGAAATAAAGTAAAAGGCTTAGTCTCCTCCTTTTCACCATGGCCTTGGTTCAGGAAGAATATATATATAAAAGGGAAAAGAAGTAGTGATCTTTGGACTAAAGACCTAGTGAACCTTTTGAGGGATTCATCTAGTACAATCTCTCCAACCTATTTACTCAAGGAAAATACTTCAATGGATTGGATTACCTGTAGAGGTATCGATAACAAAAAAAGGGATATTACATGGAGACTTGCCTATAGGGCCTTGCCACTAGAATACAGACTGCAACGAATATCTCAGTCAGAGTCGGGAGCCTGCCCTTGGTGTGAGGATAGCATCCAGACCCCAGAATATTTTGTGGTAGAATATAGAATAAGTAAGTCAATCTGGACAGAAGTCTACAAGTTTTTGAAAACACAAGACAACTTTACGTAGTATTTCAAATCATTAGTTGGAAAACCAAATAGTTGCCAACTTTCCAACTAACTGGTTAGAAAATTTTTTAATCAATTAACCAACTAATCATTCAATTAATATAATTCCAAGATATTCTGCTTATTCAGAATAATTCAGAATGATTTCTTGAATTTGATTGGCTAATATTTAGAAATATCACGTAATATACATAACCAGTTAGTTGCCAACTATAGTTGGCAACTAACCAGTTGGTAAAATTTTAACAATTTAAAACACTAACTCTACGATCCTGAATTCTATAGAAGCTATAGAAGACATATATACAAAAAGAAACATCTCTCAAAAAAGGTTCTACACAACAGTCCAATAGCCAAATATAATGGCAGTTTATAAAATTTGGTGCTAGTATACCAACGCCAAATGGAGGAACAATGTTAGATTAGAAATTTCTATATCAGCAATCATTAGTAGTAGGGTCACAAGAGAAATCAAGGCTTTGAACTTTAATTTCTCTATTAGTTCTAATATGTAAATAGAAAATTATTTATTAAAATAATACAATAAAAAAACGCCACTAGTATTCTGGCCACTTTTGTTAGGCTGGAAAATAAA
>CAJVPY010000817.1:0-23044 GCA_910591965.1 Dentiscutata erythropus
GGAGCGAATAAAATATTTCTAAAATTTTCATAGTAAATTTTTAAAAATTGATCTACATTTTACTATGATCTTGCACTCACATATATAGACATGTGACATATTCCCTGACTGTTAAATACGAGTGGAGAGACAACGAATTAACCATTGCTCTTAAATGCCTTAAAGTTGATACAAACATCGATGAAAGAATTATTAAAGATTTTATTAATGAGGAATTATTTGTTATATTAAAACTTTACCGGTATTCTACTACTGAATAGAATAATTGGGACACTTGAAGAACAAATACCCCAGTGATCATCACATCACGTAAAATCATGCAATTATGTCATTTGTTTACTAGCACTAAACAAATTAGCCTAAACTAACCTATCACCTAACCCTAACACTAACTCTAACGTAGGTCGAACACTTAATCAAGTGATGTAATTATCACGAATATATCACTGGGGTACTTGTTCTTCAATCTTCCCGAATAATTAATTTTATAATTCATTATATTAGCTTAAACTATTACGAAAAGTTTCTTATCATCCAAATGTTATTACTTTCTATGAAGTCACAAAAGGCATACAAGCAATTTATAATTTTTGAAGTTATAAATATTTCAAATAACTATAAATATTTATCAAATTGAATACATAAATAACAGTGGATATTATAATATGGTCTTACAATATGCTAATGACAGAACTTTACGAGAATACCTAATAAAAAATTCTATAAAATTGCAATAAACAGATAACTATTCATTGCTAAGGAAATAGTGCTCGGACTTTTGTTTTTACATAATAATAATATTATTTATAGAGATCTAGTAAGTACTATCTTATATTTAATACATAAATTTTATATTTATCAGTTATTACTAATACGTACTTTTGTATTTTAATGATTTATTTTAATAAATTTAGCATTCGAAAAATATCTTAATCCATCAAAGACAACCAAAGATTACAGATTTTGGATTATCAAAGCAGATTAAAAATGAAATGCCTATGACTTCAAACTCAATTGTTTATGGAATACCAGCATATATGGAACCTAAGAGCCTTGTTGATCACAAATATAAGCGTGATAAGAAATCTGATGTTTATAGCTTTGGTGTAATTTTTTGGGAAATTTCAAGCAAAAAACTACCATTTCAATCTTTTGTAACAAGAGAATTACTTGCAATTCACATCTTTCTAGGAAATAGAGAAAAACTTATAGAAGGTACACTATCTTAATATATTGAGCTTTACCAAAAATGTTGGAATAATGATCCTGCCAAGCACCCAGAAACAAAATTAATTCTTAATACTTTAAAGAAACTTATTTCTACTGAACCTTTAAGTCAATATAATTCTATCAAACATTATCTGAGAATAGCGAAATTCTCTCAAGCAGCCAAGGCAATATAAACAGATTGAAAAATTCACTTGAAATTACGACTTCATCTCCACTTTACTTATCTAACATGATAAATTCGAATACTTCAGAGCAGGATAACATTACTCTCAAAAATTTGAAAAAGAAAGCACAAAAATGTTTCAACCAACGCAAATTTCTTAAAGCATTAAAACTTTTTGAAGAAATACTCAAAAACAGTCATCATAGTTCTGATGATCAAAAATGCACTTCAATTTGGGATCTTTCTAATAATAGATTTTCTGGTTTGGAGGAAATAAACGAGCTAACAAATGCACTTTGTAAGAAAATCTCCTTAACATCGTTAAATCTTAATAGTAATAATCTTGGATTAGAAGGTGGAAAAGTATTAGCTGATACACTTTGCAAGAACTCCTCCTTAACAACGTTAGATCTCTATAGTAATAATCTTGAATCTGAAGGTGGAAAAGCATTAGCTGATGCACTTTGCAATAACAAATCCTTAACAATGCTAGATCTCTGGGATAATAATCTTGAATCTGAAGCAGAAAAAGCATTAGCTGATGCACTTTGCAAGAACACAAATTTAACAATGTTAAATCTGCGACAGAATAATCTTGGATCCAAAGGAGGAAAAGCATTAGCTGATGCACTTTGCAAGAACTCCTCCTTAACAATGTTAAATCTCTATAATAATAATCTTGGATCTGAAGCAGTAAAAGCATTAGCTGATACACTTTGCAAGAACACTTCCTTGACAACGTTAAATCTCTATGATAATAATCTTGGATCCGAAGCAGAAAAAGCATTAGCTAATGCACTTTGCAAGAATTCCTCATTAACAGAGTTAGATCTCTTTTATAATAATCTTGGATCCAATCAGAAAAAGCATTAGCTGATGCACTTTTCAAAAACACATCCTTAACAACATTAAACCTCGAGAGAAATAAACTTGGATTTGAAGGTGAAAAAGCATTAGTTGGTGCACTTTGCAAGAACACTTCCTTAACAATGTTAAATCTTCGTGATAATGAACTTGGATCCAAAGCAGAAAAAGCATTAGCTGATACACTTTGCAAGAACTCCATGCTGAAATATTTAGATATTCGTTATATTAATATTGGTTTAAAATTAGAATCGAATAATTCTAATATAAAGATAGATCAATTATACTAATATAAAAAATAGAGAAAGAGAGAGAGAGAGAGAGACTATGGTAAACTTTTATACTGTAGATTATCAAAATAGAAATATAAGTTTCAGTGTACAATAGTTATTAAGAAATGGTTGAATAAATTTATTATTAAATAATATTTGAACTATATATTAGGTAATGTCTGAAATAAACTTATTATTTCTTGACTTATCAATTCAATTGAGCATAGCATTCCCTCATCAATTGATATCAAAAAATCATTATTTAATTCATGTAGATATAATCCATAAGTATAAAACTTATTTATTGGGCTAAATATTTCTTATTTAGCTCTTAATTTTTATTCCCTTTAATTTATTCTGATAATATAACAATCTACTAGTAAAATTTACGTATAAGCATAATAATAAATTATCAGCCAATAAAAATATTAAGCTTTTTATTATTTGACATCGCAAGGTATGCAAATATGCAAATTACATTAAGATTTTATAGTGCCTCATATCAATATAGCTATTCTGTATTTAATTGTGTACCTGAAATCTATTTAAATATCTAAATCTGATACTAATCACCCAATAATTTTAAATTAGTCGGTCATTCATTCCTGGTTTAGCGTGACTGCATCACTCAGCTACTTAAATTTGTTCTTAAATTTCGGTATATTAAATACTACATTGTATCAAAATAACGCACAGGGGCGTTATTTTGAATTTTGGCCCGAATTATGCTTAATTCGGGCCAAATTTTGAAATTACACCTCTAACGTTATTTCGAGTAAATACGGTAAGTGATTTTTACTGTTAATAAAGGAGAACTCATTAGGGTTCTCCAAAGCATTTGTCTAATTTTCTCCCTCAAATAAATTAATTATAGAATTAGTAGTCTAATCCCGTGATACCACCCTAAGCATAATGACGTGATATAGAGCTCTAATCTAACACCCTAAGCACTCGAACCAAATCTCACTACGCTTCGATCGTAGTCAGCCACTATTAGTTGATATCGTGTAACTATACTTGTTGGACAAATCCCAACCTCTAAATAATTATTAGTTATAAAAAATTAAATCAACCAAAAAATCTAAAATTTACTAATATATTATCTATAGCTATAAGAATATATATAATTATTTAAACAAAGACTATTATTAATAAAATTTTTAAGATACAAATTTTGCTAGACTCTTTGGGTTTGTCCACTTTAGGTTTACTTAAAGTGGATGTCTAGCCAAACTTATAGCTCAAAAATTTATATTAGAAAATTTATATTCTTATTATAGATGATATACCTGTAAAATTTTAATATTTTTTGTTTGATTTAATTTTTAACAAGCAATGATTGGCCAACAAGTATACACATTTACTAATTTTCTCAGGTTTTGCCAATCTGACCAATTAGAGGACTCGTCTAAAAAATCACTTTTTAGGCATTAGCAAAAAAAAATACTTTAGTATAATATCACTTTCTAATCTATCACTAACTACTCACTAACCCTAACCAAAATGTTACATTTTAAAAAGGTGACATGCAAATAATTCTAGCCAATCAGAAACTTGGAGAAATTAGTAAAAACCAAATGCATGTGTGATCTATATTTTGTGATTCAGAAGCTTTACAATGTGAATATGTAAGTACGTATATACATATGTACATCCTATTTTTTTTTATAACTTCATAAGAATTGCTAAACTGTAATGTCGTAACAGGATCGTTATTATTTGTAATTGATCTGTGAATTAATAATTAATGCATGAAAATTGAAAGTAGATATAGAACCAACCAGTTATTCTTATTCACATTCAAGAATCAACCAATATCTACAAAGTGTGTATAATAAACAAAGGATTAATTGAGATATGGATAGTAAGGTTTGTAGCAGAATTTTTATAGTAACTCACGATTAAACTATAATAATTCTAATGCAAACTAACTCAACCACATACTGTGATTATTAAAATAGCGAGCAAAATAACTATAATAATTCTAATGCAAACTAACTCAACCTTAACCACATATTGTAATTATTAGAATAGCAAGCAAGAGTTTTTTTACAGTAATTCATAATATAATTAATTCACAATAATCTTATTGCAAACTCAACCTTAACTCCATATTATATGACGAATAGGTTTGTAACAGAATTTTTATAGTAATTCACAAAAAAAATTGCAATAATCACAATATAAATTAACTACTTTTCTATCATTATAAAAATAGCAAGCTATAAACAAAATGTTTAAACTCTGATATTAACTAACTCAATCTCACCTCATAGAAAAAATACAAAAAAATCTAATGCAATTTAACTCGACCTTAATGACACTGTGGTTGTCGTTAAGTGTTGCAGAATTTTTTAAATAACTTATGAAAATTCTAATGCAAAAAAGTTACACAACTGCAGTCAACAAAATAGAAAATAGTTTCGAAAAGATTGTTTACCTTAACTTGTAATAAAATCATGATAATATCAATGCAAACAAACTCAATTTTAGCTATTGTGTACTGCATTATTGATTTTTTGATTTAGTAAGATTTGGTCAATATATAATTTTTTCAGTGAACTTTATAAGTCCCACAATTATGATACAGGTAGTTATTTAAATTCATTATATTTTTCAGAACTTATTTTACAAGTACCTTACTTTTTTTTAGCATTTTTATTATATTTATTAGATGAGTTTCCCAAATATAACAAATTTAAGTAATTACATCTATTGTAATTGTGGGACTCATTAATCTCACATTAAGCTAAATCGAAAAGTGTGATAATAAATTTAGCAACAAAATGTTTTATATTAGTGTTCTCATGTCCGGTTCAAGCCTAATGAAGTCCGGGCTTGAATTCTAAATTTTGAATATCTTTGAACTCAAACCAGAACCAAACTTTATTTTTTGAACTCAAACCAAATTCAAACATAACTAATAGTTTGGCTTGGGTTCAGTTTGGAAGTTTGCAAACATGTTCAAATTTAATAGAAATGAGATCTGTTATCCATTTTCCTATTTAAAGTTAAGGATGCTTTATAATATTTTTGTTATAAAATTTATCCTGAATCGCATTTCTAATTTTAAACAAATACTCAACTCTGTCTATTATTATTAGAACTATTAAGGGCTCTGACATTTATTATGTAATATTTTAGGGGTGGGGGGTTGAGCATGTACTATATCAATATCTTATATTACACAAAGAAATTATATGATTTCTAAATTGGCCAATAATATAGATCTTATGTAGGGAGGAGGGGGGTAGCCCTTATAGTAAATGGATATTACGTAATAAATATCAGTGCCCTAATGGCATACACATGTATTTTGAGAATCATGCACATGATTTTGTAGATATATTTTAATATACCTTGTACTGTAAGTTTATCTAGCCAATTTTTTTTTTTCATGTGAAAAATAAGGTACAACTTACATTCTTTATTTATTTTGAATAATCAATTTATTTTAATGTTAAAAATATGTGTTTTTATGGCTGCAAGAGTAAATATGATTCTCAAAAACATAGAAAAGATCAGTGCATAAATTTGAATATTTTACGGTATTTGTTTTATCATAATGACCAATCCATACAGCTAATTGTTTTTAAAATAAGTATTTAAAAATTATAGAAGATCTGAATAGTTGGATGGTCAATTTATATAGTAAGAGGATATAAAATATCTAACATATAAGCTCGAATTAACACCCACCTACACGTTATTTAAAATACACCCATATGCATTATTTTAAAATAAGAGAAGATTTTTTAAATCCAATACAATTAACCTTCCATAAATGCACGCTATTAGGTAAAAGTACATTTATAGAATATTCATTATGGGAAATAATCTTTATGCATAATATCAAATAATTACATTAGACCAATCAAATTATGTGCACTTATTATTATAGAGAAAGTGCACTTATATAACGTATGTATCTGGAGTATCGACTGTATATCATTTATTACAACAATAGATTATATGCAAATTAAGATGCCGTTAAACTAGAAAGTAAATGAGTGCTAATTCAAAACTATATAAATTATTTTTGAAGAATCCAATTTTCAAAATAACACCCACGTTCGTTATTTCTGCTTATATGGTATTAAAACCTATTATAATTTGAATTTTATTTATTTGTTGGCACAAATTTTTCTTAACAGTTAATGCTACCAACCTGGCACATATTCAAGAGGTGGTGGGCAATTTAGTATTTTAATGTCATCTAAAACCAGACTGTATATATAGGTTTTTAACAAAAAACTATACTATACTAATTCAATATAATAATTTAATTTATTATAATATCTGTCAGTATAGTATGATTTTCTAAACTATAAACTGTACCATACTGAACAGCTATTATATATAATAGCCGATAAGTATAGAATGGTTTATTGTATACAACATATCAGACTGTTTAAGTCGCCCATACTATACTGATATTCTGTACCTGGTGCAATCTCACTTGCTAATCTTCCAGGAGCATATCATTGTTTTAGTTCAAATTACTTAAAATTTCTATTCAATGTATTCTGCGGACTTAAAGTCCTTTAATTGAATTCATTTCTGGCACCTTTGGCTGTCCGGAATTATTCCAAACACATGACCAAGCACATCTATGCTTTTCGAAAAAGTATGAAAAATTTATTAAATAAATAATAAACAGGTAAAAAAACTTGCAGTCTATCAGAATTTAAGGAATTAAGATTAATGGTTGGTTCGAAGATGACAATAATTAAATTTATAGTTATGCATTAAATTAAAAAGAGTATACAAAAAGAAAATTATATATATTTATATATAAATAGTTAGGCATAGAGGTTGGAACCGGTTTTAATAATTCGGGTTTATCACATGAATTTTGTGATATTTTGGAATTTATTAAAATTTAATTGGATAAATTTCTAAAATATCACAAAATTCATGTGATAAACCTGAATTATTAAAACCGGTTTCAACCTCTAGTTAGGCAATTGCGCGTTTTTTTGTAATTATATAGTAACGAAAGTTTATAAAGTAATATTTTTTCTTTAAAAGTTATCTTTATGAAATTTGGTAGATTAGCATTTAGCACTAAGATTTAAATTTTAGTCTTAGCGCCAATGTTTTAAAAAGTTTTTAAAAACTGTTTAAAACATTCCCTAGTACCCTAGTATTTATATCTTCTTTTCACGATAGTAACACCAACTTAACATTTATTTTTACAAAGTATTTCAATGAAACATTTTCACTATCAGAATTGATTTTATTAAATGGATTTAATACCTTTAAAGTGTAATTTTTATAGAGAACTTCTCAAGTATTTCATCAACAGATAAAGATTCAAGATTTTCACATATTCTTAAAACATTTTAGTCAAAGCTTATTTGATTATATGAGCTAGACTAAAGGAACGCACAAATCTATCAAGTTCTTTATAATTATAGAACCATTAACCGATTGGGCAAAAAAGTGTAATATAAAGGAGTGGGATCAATAGGAAAGTTTATATTACTGTATTAAGTGGCATTTAAATGGTAAAAGGTGAATTTTTATATGTCTTAGAATTCTTTTGTATCTATATTCTTCTAGTGGTTTACTTCAAAACATTGTATTGCAGTTCTATACTATCGAAGATTAGAATAAGCTTCTATTATTGGCATAATGATTTTGAATATTTAGAAATGCAGTGATCCTTTTTTTTTTTGAACTAGCACAGCACATATGGGTGGTATAATCATCGTAAAGGAGAGCTTGGTATTGTCATGCTGAGCTTAACTCTGATGCTTGATGTTAGAAGGGTTACATAAATAGGGTAATAAATAAATTATGGTATTCGGATATTCATGATTTATTAGGCATTTATTATAAAAAAGAGAGTGTGAATACTGTATATATGTGACCTTTATTTATAGAGAAATTTTGAGAATTTTGGGAGTGCAATGTTCTTCAACTAAGGATGAAAGCACACTCTTATATATATTCTGATTTTACAAATTGTCATCATAGTTTATGCTGTAGATTCCACATTTGACAAAGGCGCAATGATTACAAGTTTATACAATCACGTATATGCTCTAATTGGAACATAAATGCTTTTGCATGAATTAAGCCACTAAGAATACATAATAATGCCTAATAAGATTAATATGCTATGATGATACAGGTAAGTGACAACTTAAAAAATTAAACAAATACGGAAGTGATAGACAGGGAAAATTTAATCATTACAGTGGCTTCGCCAACAAGTTTGAATATTAAATATTTAAATTTTTTATTCTTTATTATATAAAGAAGATATTATATAATTGTAAAATATAAATTACAAATAAATAAAATATATGTAACACATTATTTATTTATTTATTTATTGTGGTTTGCATAATTTTGTGACCTTATGATTAATTTTTTTGATTAAATGATTGTAATTGCAATCACGATTGCTAAAGTCTACATTGTTCACATAATATCAAAATTACATGAAATTTTGGTTTCAAAAACTTGTAATTATACAACCCTACCTTTAATAGTTCTGGCCAACTTATAAGAATCTTAAAAAAATCACTTTGATATAATGCGTAGTAGTTCTGGCCCAATCCAACTTACTAGAATTTTTAAAACAAAGTTACCTTCTATAATAGTTCTGGCCCAATTTATAAGAATTTTAAAAAAATCATATTAATATAATAGTTCTGACTCAACCTACTAGAAATTTTTTTAAAAAATTTACCTTTGCTATACCAAACTACTAGAATTTTTTAAAAAAGCTATCCACTATCATAGTTCTGGTCCAACTTATAATAATTTAAATAAAGTTACCTTCACTATCATAGTTCTGGCCCAACCTACAGAATTTTTAAAAAAAGTTACCTTCGCTGTAATAGATCTGGCTCAACCACCTAGAATTTTAAAAAAGCTACCTTCGTGTAATAGATCTGGTCCAACTTGCCAAAATTTTAATAAAGTTACCTTCGTAGAAAGAGTTCTGGCCCAACATACTAGAATTTTAAATTACCTTCGCTATACATAATAGATCCGGACCAACCTATTAGAATTTTAAAAAAGTTACCTTCAGTATAATGGATCCGACCAAACTTGTAAAAATTTTTTTTAAAAAAAAGCACCTTTGCTATTATGGTTCTGGCCTAACCTACTAGAATTTTTAACACAGTTACCTCATTATAATAGTTCTGGCCTAGCTTACAATAATTCAAAAAGAAATAACCTTCATAATTATAGTTCTGACCCAACCTACTAGAATTTTAAAAAGCTACCTTCGTTGAAAGAGTTCTTCTGGCCCAGAACTTAAAGAAGTTACCTTCGCTGAAATAGATCTGGTCCAACCTACTAGAATTTCAAAATCAACACTTTTGCTGTGATAGATCTGACCAAACTGCCTAGAATCTCAAAAAAAAAGAAAAAACCACTTTCACTGTGCAGTTCTGGCCCAACTTACTAGAATTTTAAAAAAATATCTTTACTACAATAAGAATTTAATAAAAAAAAATCGACTCTCACTATGTAGTTCTGGCCCAGCCTACAGAATTTTTTAAAAAAGTTACCTTCACTGTAATAAATCTGGCTCAACCAACTAGAATTTTAAAAAAGTTACCTTCATGTAATAGACCTGGTCCAACTTGCTAAAATTTTAATAAAGTTACCTTCATTGAAAGAGTTCTGGCCCAATATACTAGAATTTTAAGTTACCTTCGCTATACGTAATAGATCTGGACCAACCTATTAGAATTTTAAAAAAGTTACCTTCAGTATAATGGATCTGACCAAACTTGTAAAAATTTTTTTTAAAAAAAAGCACCTTTGCTATTATGGTTCTGGCCTAACCTACTAGAATTTTTAACACAGTTACTTCGTTATAATAGTTCTGGCCCAGCTTGCAATAATTCAAAAAGAAATAACCATTGTAATTGTAGTTCTGACCCAACTTACTAAAATTTTAAAAAAGCTACCTTCGTTGAAAGAGTTTTGGCCCAGAACTTAAAGAAGTTACCTTCACTGAAATAGATCTGGTCCAACCTACTAGAATTTAAAAATCAACACCTTCACTGTGGTCAAACTGCCTAGAAGCTCCAAAAAGAAAAAACCTTCGCTTCAATATTTCTGGCCTTTGCTGTAGTAGATCATTCAACCTATAAAATTTTAAAATCATTATAATAGAAGATCTACCTTCATTAAAAAAAAAACTTCTAAAATCATTGTAATAGAAGATCTACCTTTGTTAAAAAAAAAAACTTCAAGCCATAGATTACTGCCAAATAATAAAATTAATGATCTTAGCATAGTAAAATACTGGACATATGATTCCCAAGGCTAATATACATTACTTTGTTATTTGTGTTTTGCTAACAAAATTAATCTTTTCGTCACTGAAAAACGTATCGGTATTTAAAGCTTATTATTATCAAATCGGCAAATAATCCAATTTGGATTTGAAATTTTAACTTGTCGGGATCCTGTCTCTGTTGGGATTTTGTCTTAATTTGGTAGATTGTCGAGATTTTGAACCGTTGAGATTATGTCATTGTTGAGATTTTGACTTGTTGAGATTTTGGCCGTCAAAATTTTGTCTATGTCGGGATTTAGCTTGTTGGGATTCTAGACTGTCGGGATTTTGGATATCAGGATTTTTGGGTAGAACCATTTAAGATAAAGTTCTATATATGTATTTTATTTTGGTTTATTTTTTTAAAAAAAAAACGATGAATGGTAAAGTTTTGAGGTTTAATGTTATATTAGAAAAATTTGAGCAGTCAAAATATGTAAAAGTGGATTTTGTGGCTATTTATTGATTTTTATGTATGTGTTAATGCATGTAAGATTAATCACGTAAGTTACGCATGACAAGTATATATTCTTGATTTGTACAAATTTGGGTTAGGTTGATTAGATAATCTAATAGAACATATGAGTAAGGCACTTTTATGTAATAATAATGTTAAATTTAATTTTTATTGTCGTATATATGATAGCCCTTTTCTGTGTACTTCATGTAGTCTTGCGTATTCATTTATGACTGATATGTTTGTTTTAATAGAGTTGAAGTCAAAGATTAAGATATTAATAGAATTCCAGGTAGGTGCTCTGCTCATTGCAACATACACCTGTCCTTCTGCGAAAATATTATGGTCGACGCTAAGTGTTGTGTGGGGTAAAGTTAGTCCTTGAGTTTTGTGAATTGTTAAAGCAAAGGCATTTTAGAGTGGGAATTGGTGTCTTGAGGCTAGGTTTCTGTTGATTATAAAGTAAGATGTTTCTTTCTGTATGTTTAATTTAATGATGTCTGTTATTGTTAGGAATGTTATCTCAATGGTTTGTTCATTTATTATGTTTGTGATGACTTCTATTGTACTATTACAGATGTTGTGGTCAAATAGTTTGTTGTTAAGAAACATAAATCTTGCGCCTTCTTTTAAAATAACCGCATCTGGTAAGTTGGTGTGATGATTGAATCTAAGGTTATTATGATCATTCGTGTTAAGTAGGTTATTGTTAAGGGTGTTAGTGGCTTTCGATGTTATGGAGTTTATGCCGTATTTGTTATTAGGAAGGTTTTCACAAATGATTTTGTTAATTTCTTTAGCAGTATTACATATTCCTACGAGGTGTGTTGATGCTATAGCGTCGAGATTGGTGTGGTAGAGTTTTGAATTTTATCATTGATTATTTTTTTTGAAGCTTTGGATAGATGACCGTAACATAATTCTTGGAGTAAATTGTAGAAGCTTGGATCAGTTCTTTGTCTTTTTGGTTGGGTTAAAAATAAAGGGAAAATCTTTTCCAAACTGGTGAATAAAACGCATATTGGGCGTTTATTGGTGGTAATTGAAAGAGGTCTTCGACTAGAAGTACGGGAATTCCTCCAAATATCTTGGAGTTATTGTGAAGGGAGCCAAACATGTTGTTTATGAAGGAGAGTAATTCGCTAAAAACTATAGATACTTCTTCTATGATTAAAGCTTAGATTTTTTCAGGTCTTCTTTTGTGTTTTGATCATTGACTATTAGGGTTTCGTAATGTAATTGTGTTTGTCTTATTTTTAGTGCAGAATGAATGGTTTTACCACCACGTTTTGAGCTGCAATACCAGTGGGTGCTATTAAGAGGTAATTGATTCTTTTGGATTTTAAGAGGTTGATGATTATGTATAGTAGGTACGATTTACCGGTGCTTGCTAATCCGGTTAAGAAAAGGTAATGGTATTTTCCATAATTTTGGTGTCTCCAGGAGTTAGAGAGAATATCGAAGATTGAGTATTGGTCTTCATCTAACATTAGTGTATTATTTGGTCCTAATGATGGTGTTTTACGTTCTAATATTATTAGTTGATTTAGGATTAATTCGTGAAGTTCCATGTTGTTTAGGTCAGTTAATATTTCTTCAATGATTTTTTTATAGGCAGTTGATGTTCGAAGTTGTTGTGATATGGAAGTGTTGGTGAGTTTGTTTATTTCTTGTTCGAATTGAGTTGAAAATAAGGATTTAAATCTTTCAAAATAACTTGGTTGATTTCTGAGAAGCTCTTCTTCTGAGTAGCATGGGATTTTCATTAGAAGATGCTGGAAAAAGAACAGTTCTTCTAAGTTGTTGAGAATAATCATATTTTGTTAGTTTGAAATTTATGAAGATAATATTTTATTAATTATTATTGATATTTTTTTTTTTCTGTTTTTGTGTTTCATTTTTTTTTTTTTTGTATTACTTTAATTTTGTGTTACTGATTTTAGGAAAATAAGACTAATTGCGTTTTGTAATTGTTATAATATCGCGAGAGGTTTGTTTATATATTATTAATTTTATTATCATCTATGTGTTAAATTTTTTAATATTTATTTCTTACTATCTTTTACTTTATAATTGACGAATCTCAAAAGTAGGGGTTTTTTCCTTTTGATTACGTAATGGCCTTTTTGATCTCTCGTCCACGGTTGTCTTGATATTGAGGCTGGTCGAGTAGTTTTATATTATATTTTTGAAAATATTCAGGGTATGTCGCGTTTGTGAATTCTTCGGTTTCGGGATAATCAAAGTATTTGTCAATTGCATCGTCCCAGTAGGGTTTTTCTTCTTTGTCATCTTCGTTTTCTTGGGTGTTTAATTGCATGTAGATGGGTTTAACTGCCCTGATGCATAAATTAGATGTTGCTGATAGTAGATATTAAACAGATACAGTTGACCTTGTTATCTTGTATTGAAGAAGGAGTATCATCAACTTCATTGCACCAAGTCTCCTTGCTTGTATGTGAGTTCGATAACTGTCTTGATCTTCGATGTCAAATGTTTCTAAAGGCTCGGGTTTTGGCGAATCCAGTGGTGGTGATGTATTGGAAATTGATATGACCTTGCCATATTAATAATGTCTCTGGGTGATATAGCACTGCCTAACGATCCTCCTCTTTCGTTCTCCAGTATATATATCTTAGTGAATAGTTGTCCATGTGTGTCGAATCTGATAGGGATAGGGAAATCCTTTTCTGCAAACTGTTCTGTCATTAGTGGGACCACCACATTTATCTGGGTGACATCTATAACAGAGTTATTGAGTTTATTGTTTGTTAGAGAAGTTTGCAAGAATTTTAGTTATTATGATGCAATACTAATAATGTTAATAATAATAATAATATTATTTTTTTCAATAATTATTAATATTAATAAGGATAATATTTTTATTAGTTCCATTATTAGTATTGTCATTGTTGCGAATTATTATTATTTTTTTTCCTTTAAGTATATTAAAATTTTTATTTTATTTATTTTTTTTATTTTTAAATGTTTATATACTTAGTTGTTTGAATTTTATTTTATTATTATTATTTTTTTTTGTTTAGAAAAAAATTATTTTACTTGTGAATTTGATAGGCAGTAACTAATTTGTATAGCTCAGGCTCTTGGTATTGGTCTGGTAAGTCAGCTCTTATTGTGTTTTTTTAGATCAGCTCTAGGGTTTTGATACTGGTATAAGCGAACCTGTGAGTGTGAATAGTGTCTCTATTCTGGAACTCGTCTCATTTGAAGTAGTTTTTGAATTTACTCCATTGGATGAGCTTTTTGTTTTTCTATAATTTTGTTCGCATATTGTTGAGCTTATAGTAATAAAATATGTATTCGTGTAGCGGGCGATTTGTAGGTAATGTATCACCGTTATTGGTTGATCTAAGGATTTCTTCAAGAAGACTTCATTTGCCTTCAGCCAATGTTGTAGTATAGAAAATTTGCAGTAATCCCAAGCTTTATAACATTGCATTGACTTGGTGTTCTTTTTGTTTAAAGAAAGGCAATGCAGTTCTTAAGCTTGTGCGGACTGCGGTTGTTTTCGATTCGTCAATTATATGATGTCAATATATACGCTTCGACCTAATATAAGTGTAGATATGTTAACGTGTAATGTGTTAGAAAGTTTAAGGTAATTTAAATGATTTTAGTTTAGTTGATTTTGTTTTAATTTTTTGATTATTTTTGTATGGATAAGATTAATGTGTAATATAAGCAGATTATTTACCTATAAGTTCTGCTCTGGTTGGGTGATATTCGCGTAATATATTTTTTTGGTTCAGTATTCTGCAATTGTATTGGAAGTTACGTTTTTTTTTGAGGTTTAGATATGACCAGTGTGGCCAGTACTAGTGTAATCTAAATCTTGGATCTAGACAGAGCATTCTAAGTTTGATATATTTTCTAAACTTTCTGTTGCGGTTTGAAAGTTAAGTTAGTTGCATATGTTTTGATAATGACCTTTCCCTGTTGGGAACAGGTCGGGATCACTATAAGGTATTGGCAATGTTAAATTTTCAAGGTTCATGAACCCGGCCATGAGTCTGTGATATCTTTGATCCTCATCGTGAGTTTCTGGAGGAAATTCACCTGTAGGAATTATGAGTTCAGGAATTGCAGATGTATTTCGCAACAAAACATGGTTTGAATTTGTCTGTAAGTGTCGCGCTGTAGGTAGAGGTATTGGATAATTGTGTGTTGGCGTGGGTATATTGATAACAAGTATGTTTTCATACTGTTAAAATATTGGGTTGTTCCTTTTTAACCAATTACAGGCCGCAAGAAGAGTTTCGTGGTACCAATTAGCAGGTTTGCTAGCATTTAGAAATGCTCCAACTAAGCCAGAATATAATTCGAGCGAGTGTGAATTTTTACTTGGAAAAAAATCACCTTGTAAAAATCAGTATGTAGTGTACAGGTTATATCTGGGTGCTCTTCCTAACGAACACATCATGTGAATTGGTGAAAGATGTTTTCTGTGTTTTATTGGTACTTGAACTATTTCTTGGGGAATATTAGCTAAAATTGGAGGAAATTTTCTGGTGTTCGGTTTTTTGCAGCCGGTGCAAATGGCCACTTTGGAAGGTTTGTTGGTGTAATGATGAATGTAGATTGACACATTTGAGAATGCTATAGGTAAAGTGTAATCTTTATTAGGATCATATTCAATCCATTGGATTGCAGAACGAAACATCAATTCTGAACAGTAACAGCAAGGAATGTGAGGGTGGTCATGCAGTATTTTCATCTCAAAGTCATTTAAAAGTTTTTTTAATACAGTAGATGGTCTCCAAGGTGTGAACATGGGTAACATGTTGAGTGGGTGATTTTGTTGAAACGAAAGCAGATAATTGTTTGTTTCAAACTGGTTTATCTCATTACAATGGATATAAGAGCAGAAAATATTATCACTATCTGCAACTGAATTTCCTTCGGTTGAGTTTAGCGGGATAGTTTTTTCGTAGTCGTGAATTAAGTAATGGTGGACTGTGTAATTAGAATTTTTAGGCATCGCTTAAGTTTGTATTTTTTTATTTTGTGAATTTTTATTTTTTTTTATTTTTTTTAAAAAAATTTGATCAATATTTCGCAGGTAGATTTAATGTAATTATTATAAATAAATAATTAATGTTTTTTTTTTTTTTTTTTTTTTTTTTTTTGTGAGTAGGATGAGAATTTTTTACATTTTTATACTATCTATATTTTATTTATGTTAAGTAATTTAATTATGTTGATAAGTATGAAGTTTTATTTATTAGTTTTAATTAACGATTATACTAAAAATTATTTTTTATATTATTTATTAAATTGATTAAGGTCTGTCAAATAAAGAAAAATAAAAAATAAATATTTTGATTGAAATAAAAATAGAAATAATAAAAAAAATAAAATAAAAAAAGAATGAAGATAGCGATAATAATAGTAAAAAAATGAAAAATATGATGATTAATTGTTTTAATATTTTCTTCTCTTGTTTTTTTTTAGTTTTTTTTGGGCCAGTTGGGTATTTTCGATTGATTCTGGTTCGGCTGGGTCAGATAGTCTTTTTTCATCCATGAATCTGTTGTCAGAATAATCGTCAACCCACGTATGCAAAAATTTAAAAGAAGCTTTGGGTGGTTGATTATGCTCTGTTAGGGGTATTATGATTTGTTTTGGGTGGTTCGTTGTCAGTTTGTTGAAATTTTTTAGGGTGTAGTATCGTAATATTGTTTCCTAAATTTCAATTTTATTAATTATTGTTGTTTTAAAAAATAATATTTGTAAAGTAAATCGTTGTTTAGAAGTTGCTTTAACAGGTTAATATTTATTTATGTTGTTAAATTGGTTAGGCATATCAGAATTTTAGCAACGATTTACAGTATTAAACGATTATTTTATTTTTTTTTTTATATTATTTTTTTTATTGTTTTCTATTTTTATTTTCGATTTCTTTTTAGTATTTTTTTTTTTTTTTGTTGTTTTTTGTTTGTTTGTTTTTTTTTAATATAAATATATTTATATTTCTTTTTTCTTAAATTTTAATTTTTAATTTTATACCTTTAATATCATTTATGGCTAATCTCAATACATTTGCTCTTGTAGAGCATTCTTCTTGTGGATCCTCTCTCGCGTTTTCTTGTTCTCTGTACATTTGATTTTTAATATTTAGGGAATTGAATTTCTCGGCTAACTTTTCTAGATCGTCGTTTCTTTGTCTCCTGCTGGCTTTGGCTGGCGTGTTCGCAACGCTGTTATTTGAAGTTCCGGAGGTGGGATAGGTCCATTCGATGGGGTCACACAAAATATATGCTGTATTTTTTAATAATACCAGTTCCCCTGCAACCAAGAATATGAGACGTTTTCTAGTTGCATCTGCAACGTTGAAGTGGCGTTTTATTAGGTTATACTTACATAGTACAAGCATTGTTACTGTGTGTCCAGTTACCCATTGTAAGCTTCTCATTTAAGACAAAAAGCTGCAGTGTCTTCGGTTGCGGTGCCTGGGTCTTGGATGGGGGCAGTGAAGACGCCAAAGGCTGGCGAAATGGAAAGATCATACACAGTGGAGTAATCACTCATCGTTTGGATGTTTAGGGGGGTGTGTTGTTTGATTGTTACCTTAATTGATTAATTGATCAGAAAAATAATAAGTAAAGACATAGAGAGTGAAAAAGGTTAAACGTGGGGAAACAAAAAGGTTAGTGTATTTGTTTCTATAATAATTTAATTAGTAAATCGCGAATATTAAATATATTAACACGTGATTTTTATAATTTAATTTGATAAATATACGTATATAATTTTTTTTTTACATTTAATTCTTTGTCGAATACAAATCGACTGATTATCATTAAAATGTTTCTTTTGGTCATCTCTTCGACTAATGACGTTTCGCTATTTCTGTAAGCTTTGAATCTGTATTCAATAAATTCATCATTCCTGGTTCTATACACAGCGCTACCGGTATACGTTTTGTCTCCTGAAATATTTTTGATAAATGAGATAGCACAAAAAATAGAAGTCATGATTTTTATTGTATTTTATTTTATTTTTGTTTTAAGTTTTTTTTGTGAGAGTTTTTATTTCTTATTTATTTGAATTCTAATGTTGAGTGAAGTTAGTAAAAAGTGACAGACGATACCTTTATAAGTTTTATTTTTTATTTTTTTATAATTACTATTAATATTTATTGTACGATTGATCTATGAAGGATCAATTTTAAAGGAGAGGTACTGAAGTAGCATTCATTTATTTAATGCTTAATAATAATTAGATTTTTTTTTTATTTATTTATTTATTTATTTTTTTGCTAATTAATACAATTTTAATGTTCTAATTTAATTATAATTAATTATATTTCACGGTAAATGATTTTATTTTATTTTTTTTTAGGTTTATTGTAAAATGCACTTTTTATTAATTGTGTTATGATTTTATGAGTATTGAGAGTTAGAAAGGGTGCAGGTGACAGTTAATCAATTAGTTATATGATTTTATTGGAAGTTATTTTATTTTTTTTTTTATTTAATTTTTTTTTTTTCTCTAGATAGTTGTGGGAAATTTATATAGAGTTAAGTAAGTAGTTTAGCAGTTCTATTATTGTGTTTGCGTTAACAATTTTAGTTAAATGAGCAAATGTGACATGCATTAAAATTTATAATATTAAATATTGTTTTTTTAGATAATCAATTTTAATTATTTTTTTTTTTCCGGAATAATAGAATGCATATTTGATTTGTCGTGTTGATGATCTTTTGAAGGTTGAATTATCAAAATTTTCATTTTGGCATTATTGCTAGTCAGGTTAGTAGCTAATAATTTTAATTGAAGTCAACATTATTGTTAAATTTATCTATGTTTGTTAATGATTTAATGCTATTTAAGTATAATTCAATTGGGAGGTTCTATTTTTGTAATAGTAATTGGTAGTATATTTAGGTGATCGAAGATCAGGTTTAAGGAATAAGCACTGTAGCATTATTGTTAAACATTTTAATGATAATTACAGATTTTTTTTTCTTAATCATAATAGGAAGCGCATTTGATTTGGTGTATCTCGAGCAAAGTTAAAGGGATTTGGTAGCATCATTGTTAAATATATTACCAACAATTATAGACAAATGTACTTAAAGTATAATTTAATAAGAGAGTTTTATTTTAATCGCAGTGGTAACACATTTGATTTGAAGTATTATGAGTGAAGAACAGGTTTATGTTTTAAGTATTTGTAGTTTTGTTAAACATATCATTGATAATTATAGTTGAGTACATTGGAAGCGTGTATGATTTGATATACTGTGGGTGAAGATTAAGTTTACAAAATAAGTATGGTAGCATTATTACTAAACATATCATTGGTAGTTATGAATTAATGCTATTAAAGTATAATTTTATTATAGGAGGTTTGCTTTTTTTTTTTTAATTGTTTTAGTAAGTGCATTCAACTTGACGTATTGTATGTGAAGATCAGATTTACGAAATAAGCATGGTAGCATCATTATTAAACATATCATCTGATAATTACGGGTAAACGACCCTGATTATAATTTACTAGGAGTTTTTTTTTTTTTTTGTATTAAAAATGTTTTAATTTAACATTAACATATTGTGAATGAAGATCGGGTCTACGTAATAGGTATGGTAACATTATTGTTAAACATATCATTAATAATTATGGATAAATACAATAGAAGCGTGTTAGATTTGATGTACTATGAGTAAAGATCAGGTTTACGATTTAAGCATGGTAGCATTATTGTTAAACTTATCATTGACAATTATGGTTAATAATATTTTTTTTTGAAGCACATTTAGTTTGATGTAGCGAATGAAGATCAGATTTTCGAGATATGTATGATAGCATTATTGTTAGACATATAATTAATAATTACGGATAAAAGTTATTAAGGTATAATCTGGAGATTCCCTCCTTTTTTATTTATTTTTATTTTTTTTTTTATCAATGTGAAAGCGTGGTTTACAAAATAAGCATTGTAGCATTATTGTTAAACATATCATTGATAATTATGGATAAATGTTATCTAAGTATAATCTAATTGGAGGTTTCTCTTTTTTTTTTTTTTGGTTTTTTAATTGTAATAGGAAGCACATTTGACTTGGCGTACTATAAGCAAAATTTAGAATTTAGATATACGTAATAAGCACAAGAGCATTATTGTTAATTATATTATTAATAATTAAGGATCGATGCTCTTAATGCAGTGTTGTCACATAGGTATTTGGCTGGCCAACGGCCAAATTTTTGAAAAATTTTTTTTGGCCGAAATGGCCAAAAGATTATATAATAAAAACTAGCAATATGATTGGTTAATATTACAAAATTAAAAATTTTTGGCCAAAGTTTGGCCATTGGCCAATGGCCGTTGGCTGGTTGGCCAGTTGGCCAGCCCCAAAAAATTGTTTGGCTGCAAAAATTGCCAACACTGCCTTAATGCATAACTTAATAGGAGGTATATTTTTTTTTAATCATAATGGGTAAATGTATTAGATTTGATATATTATGAGCATTGATTAATTTTACAAATTAAGCATGTTAGCGTTTTTGTTAAACATATCATTGATAATTAAGGATAAACAATATTTAAGTATATATTTTTTTTTTTTCAAAGTTTTTTTTTTTATAAGTTATATATTACTGATTAGAATAATTTTTTTTTTCGAACAATAGTTAAATGCACAATTAATTTGTGGTGGCGTGAAATACGTGATAATCTTGGTTACAACAGGAGCATTATTATCATTATTGATCTTAATAAGGCTCCAAAGGTTTATATTTGTTTTAATTTTGGTAATTACATTGTGTTGATTATTTAAGAAGTATTGGTATGCATTTGTTAATGTTAAGACAGTACATTCATATGTACGTATGTATGTATGATTACTGGGTTGGTAATGATTGTCAGTTTACTTATTGAGGTTATAGTAATTGTTCTATAAATTAAAAAATCAGATTTGGCATTTTTTTATTTTTATAGTTATATTATATATATATATATATATTTATTTTTGGATATATAATGTATTTTGAGGTAAAGTTCTCTAATAATATTATGTGTTTTTAAAATTAAGATATACATATTTTTAAAAATTTGGTTTACTTTCTAAGCACTAAGATATATTTTTTTGTTTTTTTTTTTTGATATCCAATTAATATTAGACAAGTGAAAATTTTTGTGCATTTTATGTGTTTTTATGCGAGAAATTTACACAACTGAATTTATTTTTATTTATAGAATTTAATAGGTTAAAATTCGCAATATCTAAAAATAAAAGTAAATTTAATAAAGAAAATAGATTTTCCAGTTTTCCTAATTAAGCGAGCATTTTGGGAATTTTTTTTTTATTTAACCTAAAAATTTATATAGACTAAATAAAATATCGATAAAGATAGAAAACGTTTTTTAACAATACAATATGAATTACCTTATTAGCTAAGAGTTTTTTTTTATTAGCAGTCTCATAATATTTTTTATTTCTTTTCCTTTTTTTTTTTTTTTTTTTTTATTATTACTATTTTAATTATTATTATTTTTTTTCAATTAATGCAGTCGTTAAAAAAATTAATCTCCTTTTTTAACATTTATTTGGTACGATTTTTTTATATAAATACGATAGCTGTTCGTTAGTGAAATTTTTTTGAGCACCAATACTCAATATGTAGCGCAGAGAGAGTATAGAGTATAGAGTGTTTTCATACAACTTGTTGAATTTTGTGAAACTCAAAATTACTAAAGAAAGCAAATATGCTGTAAATCAATTACCTAAATACAGCTATTTTTACCCTATTAAGCAATTTTACATAGCACCAAACACCAACGATCGCTTCTGAGTGTTAATTTTGACAAAGTCATGTGATCTCTGTTCTTAGTAACCTTGGAACATGGTTTGGAGGCCGGTTGGGTGGAATTAACAAAAGTAGGGGTGGCAATAACAATCTGCCACATAATTTAACCCATGATAAACCCACGATATATCCACGATATAACTATTAGTTTTGTTAATATTTTATTAGTAAATAACCTATGCTAATACCATGATAACACCATTATAACACCATGATAGATCCACTTTTGTTAATGTTACCTTATCATGATCCAAGGTCACATAACCTAGACTAAGAACAGAGATCACATGACTTTGTCAAAATTGTGTTTCTAGAATTTTCTGTGTTGTACAAATTTCCAGTCACGTGATTCGCGCAGTCAATAAAAGAATCTGCTCTGTATTTGTTCACTAATTTCTGTTCACTAATTTCTGTTTTCTAATAGGTTAGAATTTAATTTTTTTTTTACTCGTAACCTAAAAAAAACTTTTTTTTACTTTTATTTTACTATCTTTATTTTGTAGATTGCTTATATAAATACTTTTACAAAATAAGGTAGCTGCGTGATGTCATCGCACAAAACCAGGAATGGGGAAGTATCTAGATATTAAGTTGCTTAAAATTTTAAGTTAACTTGAATCAGGATTTTGCGATAATTGATCTGATATATTAAATTTAGATCATGTGCACAATTATGGATATTAGTCAGTTCGACTAAAATTGGTCTTGTGCTCTGTCTTAGAACTGGGTCAGTCTGATTTTTTACAAACGGTTGGCCTAATATAGTATAAAGTCATTTTAACAAATATTAGATTGTGAGTACTATTGTAATATACAGTACAAATATAAGCAGGGCACCATGCATCTTGAATTCAGATAAGACTAAAATTTATAAACATACTTTGTATATAAATTTTAGAAAATCAAGTTT
>CAJVPY010000818.1:0-23040 GCA_910591965.1 Dentiscutata erythropus
ACATTGGGGATGGCGATATACTATGTAAATCAAAACTATATGCAGTTATATAATAAAATTTATTAGCGAAAATTTTTAGCTAAGTAATAATTTTATAATAATTCTTGCAAATTTAAATAGATGCACAACCCTAACGGCTCGATAGTTTTGGATAAAATTTTGCAAAGACCAGCACTACATCTCTACAAACAAAGCTATAGAGCTATTTCTTTAAAAAAAGAAACCAATTAAGTCCTTACTTCCTGCCTTTTTTTTTTAAAAAAAAAACAGAATGTATTAAACTTTTCATATTTAAATAGATAAAATAGCTCTATTACTTTGTTTGTAGAGATGTAATACTGGTCTTTGCAAAATTTTATCCAAAGCTATCGAGCCGTTAGGGCTGTGCATCTATTTAAATTTGCAAGAATTATTATAAAATTATTACTTCGCTAAAAATTTTCATTAATAAATTTTATTATATAACTACATATAGTTTTGATTTACATAGTATATCGCCATCCTCAATGAAACATGTTAGCTTATTAAGGGAGGCTTGCTCACGTGATATTATGTGAGGCCTTAATCAAAAATAAATGATGTGCATTCGCCATTGGTAGGTCTGTAATCGTAAATATTTCCTTTTTTATTTTATTTTCTAAAATTTTATTCGCTGAGGAGTTCAGGTTGGTCTTGGAGTGAAAGTTACTTAACTAATCATAAAGTTTGTTTTAAGTATTACTATTTAAATCACACACTAAGGTGTACTTTGACAAGTTGCATCATTGTCTTGGAGATATATTGTGAAAAAAAAATTCTATAGTTAGACTATCATTTTAAAGTTAACGGGAGCATATATCTTCTCTTCTATAACATCTTTGAGGTGACCGGCAAGCTGGTCCCTATCAGTATCGATAAGAAAAGACATGCGAATGTACAAGCAGGCTAAAAAGATTTAATTTACCACATATGTTCTTGTAAGTAGTAACAACAATCTTTCCGTTTGATAACATAGCTGCTTTATAAATATTTTGTAAAAAGAAATGTAGAAAATTCTATTATATTATGAGCAAATTGTTTTTAAAATATTTCTGTATCCTGTGTAGAGATGGATTGGTCTTCGTAAAGACCAGGGCCGGACTTCAAAAGACTGAAGCCGAATGATTCTCGGTCCTTGGTCCGAGATGGTCAACAATTACTAATACTTACTGATAAATTAATATAATGATTAAGAAAATAAAACGTGCAAAAAAAAAATCATACCCCTTTCCAACCATGAGCGATGACAGCAATATATAAGTGTAAAGTTCCGATCTCTGATGAATTAAACATTGATGTGGCAAGAGCAACTCTGTTAAATGAGTTAGCTTCAAAAAGGAATTTACAAATTGGATAGTTAAAAACATCCATGTGTTTAATTGTTTATGTTAAATTTGTTTCACACATAAAACGCATATGATATTTATGATGTCTATAAATTTAATGTGTTGTATTTGTTATATTTTATTTTATTATTAATAAAAATTTCTAATCAATAAAAATTTGAACGTCGTGAGACCGATTCTAGGACCGAAAAACGGACCGACCGGACTAATAAACATTATAAAATCGGTCTTATAGGGACCGAGGCCGACCGGACACATTATAAAATCGGTCTCATAGAGACTGGGACCAACCAGACTAATAAACGTTATATAATCGGTCTTATAGGGACTGGGGCCGACCAGGACGGACTGATCCATCCTTAATCCTGTGCAGTGACGATTATTTGCTGTGTTTCACAGAACGCCGCAGAATTTTTCTTGAACACGGCAAACCACAGAAATCACCTTTGGTCACCACAGAATATCACGGAATTCTAAAAAAATAACATGGAATTTTAAAATAACGCAACATTGCCATAAATTTAGGTCGGCACCGGGAAATCCCGGAAAGGTAGTCACGTAAATTACAAGCATATCAGTCGAGGAGTTGCAGAATTGTATGGAAATTACTAAGAGATATCACAAAATTTCACAGAATTGTAAGAATTTAATCGTATTAGGTCGCAGAAATTACAAGAGATATCACGGAATTTCACAAAATATGCCAAAAACACATCACAGAAATTTAATTAATCACACGTAGAATTTGGTTTTATTCACCGCAGAAAATCATCGTCCCTGATCCTGTGTTATGGTCTAGGGAGACTTTAGAACTTCCATTGTCAAGTTCAGTTCTAAGCCGTAAACATAAAAGGGATTTTTCCTTCAAAATGAAGAGGATTGGTTTAATTGTTATAATAAGGCATCTCGGAGAATATAAGAATTCGGAACTTTATGTAGGCAATTCTAATTTTTTCTGGATAATACGGGTTTATGGCAAGATCGAATTTTAAGAGTATATTAGAATCGAATTTTTAAAGAGTGAAGCGGTTGAATTTTCTTGTAACGAGCACACGAAATTATTATTATTATTATTATTATTATTAAAAAATGAAGTAATGTATAGCTAGCTATTGGATGCGAAACAGCCAATAAAAATTGGGTTCATTATCTGGCTGAGTAGCATTTAATAAAAGTTATTGAATTACCTCTTCCACTACCTCTATTACGTACCTAAAGATATGGATAATGGATTAATCCACAATAGATGAAGTAATTATTACGCAATGGTGCAAATATCAACTATATATGTAAAGAGACAACATATCGATATGGGCTAATTTTTGTGACTTTGCCGATCCAACCCAAAACTAGATCATTTGGCATTTTTTTAAATCTCATCTCTAATGATCTGCAAATTTGACCAGAGTCAAACCAGTTTTTGGGTTGGGTCGCAAAAATCAGCCCATATGAAAACATGAAAAACTTCGTAAGCCTGCCTCAAATAAGTTAAGCAACTAAGCCTCGTAAGGCCAGGACCCCCTGCATGCTGAACGTCACTCTAATCGTTACGTTACTTTTAAATTCTAGTAATTTATTGTTTTGTTGCCTTTTTTTTGTTTAGATTATAGTCTTACGGTTTTACGAACAAATGGTTATGCTAGAGTTTGCTATTATATTATGGCTTTAATACTTTTAAGGGTCAAGACTTACTACAATTAAACACGTATAATATCTGGGAAATCGGATTTGCTCTAAATCGAACTCGTTCATAGTAGTGATTTTTCATGGAATCCAATCTTCAGCAACAACATCCTTAATTTTTTTCAGTTTCTTTGTGTATCTATTTTTTCTTTTGGTTTGGGCTTCCCACTTCGGTTCTGCTTGTATAATATAAAATATTTCGTTCTATTTTTTCTAAACAATGGTACAACTTACTTATTATAATGAAAATAATCCGACTGAGAAAAATCGAGAGAATGTAGTGATAGGCAATTTGCAGATTTCTCGCGTATCACGGACATGACCCGAGTGGGATAATAACAAAAAAATACGTACCTCCACAAATTTCTTTGCGGGTTGTAATACTTTCTCTGTTCAAACTGAAAAATAGTTTCAGATTTACTATTACCATCCATTATTTAAACAATCTTCTTGTGGGCCATATTTGTACAAGCGTGAGCCAGAATTGTACATATAGGATCCTGCTACTAGACTATATTAAAATTAAATGGTTAATATAAATATATTAGAATATAATTATGGTATTTACGAACTTTTTTTTTTTGAAACATATTTTTTAATGTGAATACTCAATAATATGTTATCAGATTTTCAGGTTAAGTCCGATAAGTTATAAAAACACGAAGTCTGATTTCCCTTAGTGAAGTTCACATAGTATCATAATTTTAGGCAAATACAAGTCTTGACAAACCGACAGTAGGCTTCTCTAATATCTATTACAAATAGGCAGCATACTATTATGGATGAGACCAGTCAACGGTGCCGCTCTATCTGGTATTATGTGAATCCGTTAAAGCTAAAATTCATATGTTAATCGACACATACTGTATAAACCAATACAATTTTGAATCTTGATTTAAAAAAAAAAGAATACATAAAAAACGAGTGTTTCGATCTTATACTTTAGAAGTTATCCGAATTAGAATTCACATCCTCTTTCGTTTAATTCTAATTCAAATTCTCGATTCAATGAGATCATTTCTTCTATCGCTATGTCGAACACATAGCTAGTCTATCTTATTTAATAAATACTAGCTTCAAACATAATATCCATCAATTTGGATAGTTTTGTTGTAAATACATTAACTAATCTGTTAAAACGTTTCCCTTTGTAGAATGCTCTAATTGATTGAGTTTTAAAAAATCGCAATTCACACACAACTTATAAGAATTCACTTTGATTAATCGAATAATTAAGCATCTAGAAAATCACATTTGAAAAGCAATTTAAGAACAACCTTAGGGCCTCTTCGTCAGAAAAAAACCGATTTTTTATTGAGTCAATTAAGGAAACTACCTTTAATCTACTAAATTAAAAGAAATAAATAAAGAAAAAATATGTAGCAGTAAACATTTATGAACTTAAATACGTAAGTTGATCAGTAATTCTCGCGTTCACTATTAAATTAAACCGGATAAAATGAATTAACCGAGGTATAAATACGAATGAAACTGAGTAGTATTTAATAGGCCAATTCATCAATAACGGGTTCAAAATTAAAATCTGAGAATCATTTTATTTTTCCGATTTATAATTCAGCTTAGTCTACTTATTTTCGAAATGCTCCACTTATCCCCAATTTTGTGCTTACGTTACCTACTAATACTAAATAAACGTGAATAAAATGAAAATAAATAACATGCGAATGCCCCTGAATAAGTATATTGACTGATTAATACTCGCCCGCAGCAAAATTTACGGAAAGGTACTGTATTGGGCTTGAGTGATTTAACAATATGAGGGAGAACATGAGGCGACACTGTTCTTACATAAGTGTTGAAATCATAGGAGGTGAAAACATTATTAACGATATTAATCAATTTGGATCAGACTAAAATATAAATGTCTAAAATCATATTACGTATCAAAACATTACAAAAGCATTAATAATAAAAAAAAATATCGAGATGCAATTCCTTGTGTATTACAAATTTAACTAAGCCTAACTCTGATGGTAATTAGATCTACATCGCATTAGTAATATAAAGTTCATTCATGCAATTTAGCAACACTGTACACAAAGTATATCGTACATCCCGATACGTATTTATGTACGTATTAATTATTTAGTACTACAATTATTGCATTTTTTATGTACAAGTTTTTTTTCTTTTAAACAAAAAAGTTTTATTGTTTCTTCACATATTCAAATGTCTAACAAAGAAAATTTACCAAATATTTGCAATGATTTATCCGAAAAATATTCGAAAAAAACGGACACTTTATTAAATGAGGATATTAATCAAGATTCAAAGGATCAAGATATTAACATTTTACATTCACTACAATTACTTACATGCAAAGATAATAATACATCACAAGATTTTACAAATGAAACTATTGAACAATTATGTAATTTATATCAAGAAGAAGAAAAGAAAGGAAATTATGATACATCTATTCTTAGTTCAATAGAAAATTATTTAAAAAGTAAGCAACAAAATCCAGAAGATGTAATTAAATGGTGTTTAAATAATCAAAATAATTCTATTATACACAATATTCTCGGATATTGTTATTTACTTGGAAGATGGGTCGAAGTTGATAAACGTAAAGCATTTCTTTGTTATCAAAAATCTGCTGGGTTAAAAAATTCAACTGGAATGCATAATGTTGGATGTTGTTATTTGTTTGAGATTGGCGTTGAAATAGACAAACATAAAGCTTACAATTATTATCAAAAATCTGCTGATATGGAAAATCCTTATGGAATGAGTAGTCTTGGTAATTGTTATCAATGTGGAATAGGTATAGAAAAAGATGAATATAAAGCATTCAATTATTATAAAAAATCTGCGGATATGGGACATGCTCTTGGAATATATAACATAGGTTATTGCTATCGGAATGGAATTGGTGTTGAAAAAGATGAGAAAAAAGCATTTGATTATTATCAAAAAGCTGCTAATATGGGAAATTCTAATGGAATGAACTCGCTTGCATATTGTTATGAAAAAGGAATTGGTGTTAAAAAAGACAAAAACAAAGCGTTTATTCATTATGAAAAATCCGCAGATATTGGGCATACTGATGGAATAAATAATCTTGGATATTGTTATCAAAATGGAATTGGTATCGAAAAGAATGAACACTTAGCTTTTAATTATTATAGAAAATCGGCTGATATGGGAAATTCTAGTGGAATGAATTCACTTGCATATTGTTATGAAAAAGGAATTGGTGTTAAAAAAGACGAAAAAATGGCATTTACTTATTATAAAAAATCTGCAAATATTGGGTACGCTGATGGATTAAATAATCTTGGATATTGTTATCAAAATGGAATTGGCGTTGAAAGGGATGACAATAAAGCATTTGTTTATTATGAAAAATCTGCGGATATGGGTGATGCTAGTGGAATGTATAATGCTGGACACTGTTATCACGATGGGATCGGTGTAGAAAAAGATGAACATAAAGCATTCATTTACTATCAAAAATCTGCAAATTTGGGAAACTCCAGTGGAATGAATGAAGTGGGCTATTGTTTTCGGAATGGAATCGGTGTTGAAAGAGATGAATCCAAAGCGTTTGTTTATTATCAAAAATCCGCTGATTTAGGAAATATTAGTGGAACATACAATCTTGGATATTGTTATAAATACGGAATTGGAGTTGAAATAGATAAACGTAATGCCTTTATTTATTATAAAAAATCTGCAGAATTGGGTAATGCTAGTGGAATAAAAGAACTTGCATATTGTTATCTTAATGGAATTGGAGTCGAAATCGATGAATATAAAGCATTTATCCACTTTAAAAAGTCTTCAGAGATAGAGAATGACAGAATATCTTAGGCTACTTTAATTAGAATATATTAATATCGAAAAAGAAACAATTTAAAGTTTATACGTATAAGTTTTTGGAGGGATAGACTTGATATAGATTTCATATATAATTTGAGGCGTTATATGTTCGTTCGCAAGATAAATTGCATCTTAGAATGGTTGAAATTTTACTTAGCGAATTCATTTTATAAATAAAAGACTTCGGTTTTTATAACTAATTTGATGAGATTGTTATTTTAAAAAAAATGGAGGAAATTGTTTTCTTATTAGCTGCCCGATATGACAGTATCGGAGCAGCATTTTGTCTCGAAATCGGTCACGGGATATGTAAGTCGTATGATGCACCGATTATTGATTGTTTGTTGATCTATTGTTTCCTGCTTATTGATGTATTGATTGATCCGATTGATGCTGTTATGAACTCATTTTTGAGTTTAGTGACGTAGTGACGTAGTAATTTCGATTAGTAATCGTTAGTGGTATTTAAGAGGAACGGGTTTGTTCCCAGGTAAAGTAGTTTCTGTTTTTTCTGCTAACCCGACTTTGTCTGGTTTTTTCGTACCTTACCAAGATAGATATAAACATAAACATAAATATGAACATAAGCACAAGCATAAACTTAAGTACATAAGGAAGTGTCTACTTAGCGTGTTGTTTTTTATCTGTACGACAAAATTCAGGAATACAACGTTCATAGTTTTTATATAAGTGCTAGTGAACGACAAATGTCGACCACAAACAAGGAGGCGGATCCAATTACTGTGTCGAGTGACACCGATACTGCTCAAACAAGCCTGGAAACCAGCCTTCAACATTTGTCAGTAGAGACTTTGAGGTTTATTTGTCGAGGAATGGGTCTGTCGGAATTGGGACAGAAGCAAGAAATCGCTGCTAGGCTTGTGAGGGAGTGTAAGGCCTGGACGGGTTTGAAGGACCCCGTAATCGAGCCAACTGAAAAAGGGAAGGATGTGCAGCCCCAGCGTATGCAGAGTGATATATCGATGGATGATTTTGAAGCCTTTTGTTGGATGGGTAATAAGGTGCATCAGCCGGCTGCGGAGGATAGCGCTGCAGGTAATTATGGTAAACCACCAGCTTTGGGGCAAAACTTTATACCTGGTTACACTTTGGAAAGGAACTGCGGAGCTGAGTTGGGTTTATTAACCATGAGTAATGTTGAATGTGGGGGTTTTTGGACGAAGCGTGAATTATCGAAGCAGAGAAATCAATGGGAATACAATGAGTGGTGTAAAGCAGGGGCGTTGGTAGACAAGGCCTTAGTATCAGGTAATATAGATTATATGTGTTTGGCTAGGCAGGTGATTTTAGAGAGGGCTTATGTGGTTAGGGTAGCTGATGAGGATGGCTGGAAGGTAGCGTCGAAGATAGCAGTTGGAGAAATTTTGGATACAATGTCAGAACTCTTGGGAAATAAGCGGGAAAGTGCTAGATTAGCCACCCAACGCTTTACAAAGTGTAGAAAAGCCAAGACTTTGTACTATCCCCATTATAATCAACCCCAGGCTCAGGCTTCATTTGCCCAAGGAAGTGGTGTTTCTCCGGTACAAGTCCCACAGTATCAGCCCTATGTACAACAACCGGGCTTTCAGCAACAGTTTTTGGGCCAACAACTGGGACCTCAGAGTCAGTTTGGCAGAGCCATGACATTTCTGGCTCAAACTTGCCAGCCAATCCCTCAATTTGGGCCCTTTTTACAGCACGCACAACAGGGACCCGGAATAGGTGTGTCGTTTCCAGCACAATGCCAGAAGTATTGCCAACGTCGCAGTGGCCAAGAAGGTTTAATAGGAATAAGAGTTTTAAAGGGAAGGATGTGGTTTGTTATATCTGTGAGGGCAAAGGGCATTTTGCCAACGAGTGTAGCTCTAAGAAAAACTTTGTGTTGCCCTTTTGAGGTGATGGAACCCGTCCTGGAGAAAGTTGACTACACTCGGGGGTCTGTGAGACGAGAGGTGGTGTATGCAAAAGACCAGGTGGTGGGAAGGATTCACAGTCGAGCTGCAATAGAATATTGAGAGGAAGTTATAAAGCTATCACAACTAGTGATGAAATGGTTGAAGGAGGGAGTCCCTTTGTTTCCAAGGAACTTGGTACAGTTAATAAGCGAGCCAGATCCGAGGCCGTATCATTTTACACAGGATGAGGAAATTTGATTAATGGGGGAATTAGAGTGTTTGGAATCTTCGGGAGCGATAGTAAAGGTCTCAGAGGGTTGTTTCTGTCCAGCAGACCTTTTGGAAGTAAGTCCGGTTTTTTTGGTGCCAAAACAAGGCCCCAAGAAGTTCCATCTCGTGATCGATTTGAGAAGGCTAAATCGAACTTTTTCGGAGAAGACCTTTCGCTTCGAAGGCCTAGGAGGCTTGCTTTGAGCGATTGGTTGGGGGTGGTGGTTAATGTCGTTCGACCTGAAGGAGGGTTACCATTATGTGTTGATGAACGTCAAAGCTCAAAGGCTTTTGGGTTTTACGGTAAAAGGGATTTGGTACCAATACAGAGTTCTACTCTTCGGGCTAAGCCAGGCCCATGGGTATTTTCAAAGATTATAAGAGCCTTAATTGAAAAGTGGCGCTTCCAAGAAATTTTCTGCAGCTGCCATTTGGATGATGTGTGGGTGGCCCACCCATCGAAGGAGGAATTATTAAAAATAAGTGAAGAGATTGTGAAGGTCGATTTGGAAGGATGTGGTTGGACCAGAGCTGTAAAAAAAGAAAACTGGGACCCAACACGAGTACTGAAGTTTTGCAGAATGATTGTGGATATGGAAAAGGGTTGCATTGTGGCACCGAAAGAGAAAATAGTATCAACTAAGGCAAAACTGGAAGCTTTATTAAAGGCACCATCGGTAACGGCAAGAGACCTGGCTTCGGTAGCAGGCAAGGTAGTAAGTTTGTCCAGGGCATTGCTTCTAGTCCAAGCAAAATGCATGGAGTTTTACAAACTCATAGATGCACAGAACCGTTTCACATAGCAGTAGGACGACAAAGTCCAGTTGTCAGCACAAGCAGTCGAGGACGTTGGCTGGTTGATAAAAAATCCGAGAAAGTAGAACGGCCGGCCAGCTTGGAAGCCCTCATGGATAAATCCAGTTTATGTGGATGCCTCAATCATGAGTTGGTGTGGTATTTACCGTGAACACAAGGCCTTGGGAAGTTGGTTGAACAAGTACACAGCAAAAGTCATTGCACAATTGGAAGCTTTGGCGATACTAAGAACTTTGCAGTTATTCAAGGACCTCTTGAAAGGGACTTGGATGACCTTGTTTATCAACAACAGGGTAGCTCTAAGGACGGTAACGAAAGGAGGCCCGGAGGAGTGGCAGAAGGATATTATGAGGCAAATTTGGGAAGTATATGTGGAAAGCGATATAGCAATTTTCAGTACTCGATAGGTGCCATCCAAGCTGAACCCGGCAGATTTCCTTACCAGAGTAGCCGATCTGGGGGACTGGGAATTAAGTCCGGTGGTTGTGGACTAGTTGGAGTTTGTTTGGAGAAAGTTCGAAGTGAACAGGTTCGCAAACCACCTGAATGCGAAAACATGAAGGTTCAACAGCCTATATTTCTGTCTAGGGTCTGAGGTGGTAGACTGTTTCACCCAGGATTGGGCTGGGATGAGAAATTACATGTGTCCCCATTCAGACAGGTTCACAGGGCACTGTGTCATGCAAAGGAATGTGGGGCATGGATAGTTATAATAGTACCATTGTGGGTCTCAGCCCCATGGTGGCCTTTGATAGTAAATTCGCCCCGGGATGAAATCGACCTTCCCCCAGCAGATCAAATTGTGCTGCCAGGGCCTTCTGAGAGCTTGAAGCCTTGTATAAACAGCCAATGGTGCCTGAAGGCAGTGTTACTGGATTGGTCCAAGGGCTGCTTGGTAAAGCAAAGCTGTTGATGGATAGTTTAATTAGTGTAGTATATAAAAAACGACTCAAAAAGTACAAGGTGTTTTTGAAAATTTTGCGGTCTGAGCAGGTTTTCTATCATACCCCGCATCAAGGGAGCTGTTGGCGGCTTTTCTTGCTTGGTTGGAGGTTTCAGGAAGAGTGACGAAAATGACTATTTGCCTAGCTGCGGTGGCTAGAGAGCACAAGCTTAGGAACTTTGAGAACCCAACGAAAGGGGGCTCGGTTCATTTAATAGTAGAAGGTGTTAAAAGAGTCGCGGCTCAAGTAAGAGACAAGGCTAATTGGCCTAGAGACCCGCTGCCGGTTGCAGTAGTTAGACAGTATTTGGAGTATCCACCACCAGGAGTGAATATCGAATTTTGGGCTTGGGACCTGGTCTTAGTAGCTTTGGGTTTGAGATTAATATGAAGGCCAGGTAAGTTGTGTAATTTGAGAAGGTCCGATGTTTTAGAGAGAGACGAGAAGTTGTGGTTTAGGATTGTGAAGTCGAAAACTGATCAATTAGGGAGGGGCAAGTTCGTTCCGTTAGAAAGGACAACAAGTAAGTTGTGTCCAGTAAGACTTTTAAGTATATATTTAAGGGTAAGGCCAAATACTTCGTCGGAGGAGCTGTTGTTTTTGTTAAAAACGAGAGAAAGTTTGTCTGTAGTAGCTATTTTTGTGATAGTTAAACGGTTTGCAGAAAACGCAGGGTTGCATGGGAGATATACTGCCTATAGTTTAAGAATTGGGGCACTACAGCAGCTATGCAGGGGGGAATGACAATAGAGCAAATTCAATCGATTGGTGGTTGGTCATCAGGGGTGGTACAGCTATATATGAGGGCAGTTGGTGCAGCCGAGGCAGGTGCTTCAAGGCTAATGGGCTTTGATTAGTTAAGACTACAATTATCGAAACATGACGATACTCGGCAAGACCCATAGCTTAGTTTTTTCATAGTTTTCGTATTTGTTTTTGTCTAACCCTCGATAAGAGACAAAATTAGCTGCCCGATATGACAGTATCGAAGCAGCATTTTGTCTCGAAATCAGTTATGGGATATGTAAGTCGTATGATGCACCGATTATTGTTTGTTTGTTGATCTATTGTTTCCTCCTTATTGATGTATTGATTGATCTGATTGATGCTGTTATGAGCTCATTTTTGAGTTTAGTGACGTAGTGATGTAGTAATTTCGATTAGTAATCGTTAGTGGTATTTAAGAGGAACAGGTTTGTTCCCAGGTAAAGTAGTTTCTGTTTTTTCTGCTAACCTGACTTTGTCTGGTTTTTTTGTCTCTCCTGCCCATCCCTAGCAAGCATCTCGTTGGGGCCCGTATATCAAATCGATAGTCCGTACCTGAAAAATCATGGCTTGTCAGGGCAGCAGTATTTTAGAGTTTATAGTCTATTGTTTTTATGTAAGGTGGCCTGTTGGGACGACAGTCACAGTTTATTTTTTACAATGAAAGTGGCCTGTCGGGATGACAATTACGGAAAGATATTTGGTTGCGGCAGGGTTTTTTCCAGTAGGACTGGTTTTTTTCGCTATGACCGCCAAAATTACCTCTACAGGTGGTATAGTAGCATATGTAGTAGTCAATAGCTAGACTCTTGCATACAATACTTTCAAAGTCTGTATTGTTAGTAGTAGGTACACTTTAGCATGTAGCGGAAGAAACAGATAACCCATAGCTTTTTTCGTAGTTTTCTTTTTCTTAGTTTTTTCATAGTTTTCGTATTTGTTTTTGTCTACCCTTCGATAAGAGACAAAATTAGCTGCCCGATACGACAGTATCGAAGCAGCATTTTGTCTCGAAATCAGTTATGGGATATGTAAGTCGTATGATGCACCGATTATTGTTTGTTTGTTGATCTATTGTTTCCTCCTTATTGATGTATTGATTGATCTGATTGATGCTGTTATGAGCTCATTTTTGAGTTTAGTGACGTAGTGATGTAGTAATTTCGATTAGTAATCGTTAGTGGTATTTAAGAGGAACAGGTTTGTTCCCAGGTAAAGTAGTTTCTGTTTTTTCTGCTAACCTGACTTTGTCTGGTTTTTTTGTCTCTCCTGCCCATCCCTAGCAAGCATCTCGTTGGGGCCCGTATATCAAATCGATAGTCCGTACCTGAAAAATCATGGCTTGTCAGGGCGGCAGTATTTTAGTTTATAGTCTATTGTTTTTATGTAAGGTGGCCTGTTGGCCTGTCAGGATGACAATCACAGAAAGATATTTGGTTGCGGCAGGGTTTTTTCCAGTAGGACTGGTTTTTTTCACCGTGTGCCCACCAAAATTACCTCTACAGGTTGTATAGTAGCATATGTAGTAGTCAATAGCTAGACTCTTGCATACAATACTTTCGAAGTCTGTATTGTTAGTAGTAGGTACACTTTAGCATGTAGCGGAAGAGACAGATAACCCATAGCTTTTTTCGTAGTTTTCTTTTTCTTAGTTTTTTCATAGTTTTCGTATTTGTTTTTGTCTACTCCTCGATGAGAGATAAAAATAACATTATTTGCCTATTTTTCATGAAACTCCGGGTATCTTTGACAGAACCCATCTAGTATCACCACCAAAATCAGGTATGTATGCACAAAGCTTAAATTTATTCACTAATAATAAGTATAATATTATTATTATATGAAATTTTCCTTTTGAATATCGTATTTTCTAGACAGAGACAGAGGCTACTCATTTTACATAATCCTTGTCGAAAGATGTTCGCCTTGTCGAAAGATAAAACCCTTATCATATTACTAAAAAAATTATTATTATAATAAAGAATTAATAAATATATCGATTTAGTAAATTCCTAAAACTACGTATATGCAAAGGAAAAACTTAGTATTTATCGTATTTAAAAAATATGAACCGTTAAAGATTTTGACAGGATATTGAATTCAAGTCATGTCTCATATTTAAAAGCCAACCTTAATGCAAATACATCTTACTGTGATCAAAATTTAAGCAATGATCACGTACGTACGTACATGATTTTAGTGTGGTTCTTTAACGGTTCAGAAATCACAATCTTGATTTCAAGCATTCCAAAAATCATTGACCTTGACTTGGCCTTCACTAATTAATTTTCAGATCGGTGACTCAGCTGTTGCTTGGCTTAAGCTGCAGTTCTTAACTAAATTCATTATTAGCCAGTAATATTTAATACTATTGTATCACTATTATTTACCACAGCTTAAGCTATGGCTCAAGTAATGCCCGAGTTATGACTCAAGTTGTGGCTTCAATAACCTTGAATCAAGTTGGATTCATGATTTTAAAACGCTGAGCCAAGCAATACAAATCGTTAACAACCCTAGTTCATATCTGATCCTTGTTTTAAATAGATAAAAAATAATAGTAAGGCAAAATATTTAAATTTAAAGACATAATAATTAAGGCTTCAGCCTATACAACGATATCATTATGCTAATATAGATCAATTAGTGTGGTATTTCACAAAAGATTTCTTCCAATTTGTTTGTATTAGCAATTGGATTGCCATAAAGATACAAGGAAGTCAGTGTAGTATTTTTGCTGAGAACCTCTGCTAACGTCCTTACTCCTTCAAAGTCAAGCTTATTAAAAGAAAGATTTAAAGTATCCAGAGTAGTGTTTATGTAGAGTGCTTTTGCTAATAGTTTTCCTTCCTCAAAATCAAATTCATTATTGCTAATGATAAGTGAAGTTAAAGTACTATTTTGCAAAGAGCAAAAGTTAATGCCTTCGCAGCTTCTGATACAAATTGATTACAGCCAAGATTTAATGAAGTTAATGTGCTATTTTTACAAAGAACCTCTGCAAACGTTATTCCTCCTTCTAGACCAATTTCATTATCATACTGTTTATGAAAAGTGCCTTCGATAACTATTTTCCTCCCTCGGAACCGAGTATGTTATTAGAAATATCTAAAGAAGTCAGGGTAGTGTTCTTGTAAAGTGCTTTTGCTATTGTATTCCTCCTTGAAAACGAAATTTATTGTAACTAAGATCTAAAGATGTTAGAGCAGTATTATTACAAAGAACCTCTGCTAATGCACTTGCTATTTCATCATGAAGATTATTTCTAGAAAGGTTTAAAGAGGTTATAGTAGTGTTCTTGCAAAGAACATCTGCTAGTACTTTTCCTCCTTCAAAACCAACTTTGTTAATTATAAAGTCGTAATAAAGTTGATTGTTACGAAGATTTAAAGAGGACAGATTAGTGTTGATGCAAAGAGCCTCTGCTAACGCCTTTACACCATCATTGCCAATTCGATTTATGCTAATATCTAAAGAAGTCAAAACAGAGTTTTTATAAAGGGCCATTACTAATGCTTTCCCACCATCTGAACCAAGCAGATTATCAGAAATATCTAAAGAAATCAGAGTAGTGTTTAAACAAAGTGCGCTTTTCCTACTTCAGATCTAAGTTGAATATTTCTAAGACTCAAAGAAGTTAGAATATTGTTCTTGCAAAGAGCCTCTGCTAATGCTTTCCCTCCATCGGAATAAAGTTGATTATTTGTAAGTTTTAGAGAGGTCAAAGTGGCATTTTTACAAAGAACCCTAGCTAATGCTTTTCCCGTCCGAGCCCAATGGATTATTAGAAAGATCAAAAAAAACTAGAATAGTGTTTACACAAAACGCCTTTGCTAATGCTTCTATTTCTCTAAAATTAATTTGATTATTAAAAAGTGTTAAAGAAAAAGAATTCAAAGTGACATTTTTGCAAAGAGCATCTCCTAATACTTGTGTCGCTTCAAAATCTAAATGAGCAGAAAGATAAATAGAAGTGATAGTGGTGTTTCTATAAAGATCTTTAAACCTCATTATGTTACAAATAGTTCCTCTAAATGTTAAAGATTTAAGCTTCTTACTTATTGTCACGTATGTGACAGTAACCGAAGTAAAAGCGACGATCAAAAGCTTAAAATAACTTTACAGAATAATAGAGTGAAATAAACTATGTAATTAGTAATAGCGTCATTATTAGAGTATAGAATGTAAAGATATAAAGAAGATATGTAAATTTAGAAGCCTAGAATAGATCAGTACTAGTTTAGTTTAGTTAGAGCTTTGCATATTTTAAATAAAGAGAATAACTAATATTATCGTCAATAACATTTTAATAAATAAATAAGCGAGTGTTCGTTAGATCAATATCTGGTTAGATTTCGGTGCTAAACTGCTAGTATCGCTTAACCCCGTGACACTTAGTTTTAGAAACATTGCAATTAATGCACATTTAAGAGCACTTATAGGCTCGCCACCTCTAATAAAAATTGAGTTACGAGACATTTTCTTTCCGCATACTTCAAAATAAAAACCAAAATTTGATTACACGGTCCAAACAAGAGCCACATATGTAGTATAACTTGTGCTGTATATTCAAATAGTGGTTTTTGATAATTTGGAAGGATAATTTTAAAGGGGGCTAATAGAGCTTGCTCTTCAGAATTTAATAATAAAAGACATGTCCTTATAAGTCTTTCACTTGCTGAGTGAACCGTTGGCTCACTCCATAATATTGGTACAATAATTCCACACCATTGACGGTTTACAGAAGGCATGAAAATAAGGTTCTATAATTAGTACGAAATTATTAAAAATTTTAAAAAAAAGATTCGTTCGGTAACGCTTTCATTTTAAAAGTATTAAACAATATTAACAATATGTTACGACTACGTAACGGTAAGATAATAAAATTTTTTAAATATTATTAAATGCAATATGATGAAACGTTACATTTACTAATTTTGTCTATTTTCTATATGCGTAATCATTGTTTATAAAATAGGGATAAAAGATAACCGGTAATTACAATAAGTGTTATACAGTATTAGTATGTGCATTCTACAATGTTTTTGCCTTTTTCAAATTTTATTAACAAAATGCGCAGCTTGAAAAATTTTAATTTTGCTTATTCATAAATTTACGAATTTCACGCGCGGACTGCGCATAGCTTTATTTATTTACATCAATATAAAAAGTTACGCCAAATTGGTTTATAAAGCTACGTACACACTGCATGAAATGTCTGGAGCGCTATTTATTATATATATTGTATACAATATATTTATATTTATTATATTAAACCTATTTAATATATAGACATTCACAACTCATAAAAGTCAATTGTTTAATATCTCGATTAAAATAAAAAGTTCTAGAAATTTCAAGTGATCGACTTCGCTTAGCGGACATCGGGATGCATTTAGCTACCTGTACGTACGTCAGGGACACGGAAATTATGTGGTTTAGTGTGATTAAACCAAATCGCACTAAATCGCAAAATTTTACATCATTTATATTATATCAATGTTAATGTATTCATTAATAGCTTGATTTAGCCTGTATATTTAAACATTACAAAGACCGAATAATAGTGTGTTAAAATGTGAAAAGGATGATTTCTATAGAGAGGATTTTTTTTGTCAATAATTAATTTTCTTTATTTTAATATAAACTAATGATGAATAAATCAGTTTTTGTTTATTTGAACGCTGTATTTAAAAAGTGTTAAAATGACGATGATAATCATAAACAGAACAGTTTAGTGCAATATTTAAAAAATTGAAGCTTTTAGTTGAACATAATATTTAGTTTATTTTAATGTATAAATTTAAAAATTTTCCGTTTTTTTTTCGGCGTGCGCAGTATTTAAAAAATTGCAGTTTTTTTTAATGATAAATTTTTTTTTTTTTTTATACACAGTTTACATCATTTAAATCGCATTAAATCGCACTTTTAATATTTTATATATACCGCACGCATAATTTACAAATTCTTATCGCATAAATTCCGTGTCCCTGACGTACGCTCCGGGCAATCAACCGAATCTAGAAGTCCGCACAGTTACAACAAAGTATATACGTAATCACTATAATGGGTTTCTCTGCGTCATTTAAATTTTACATATAGGGTGAGGCTACTAATACTATAAAGACGAGTATGACGTTACTATAAAGACGAATACGAAGAAATTCTTTAAACACGGGGACTGAGATCCGTCACCTTTTGCCTGTCAATTGTCAAGTAGCTTTATATTGCGTAATGGCTTCCTCAAACCGGAAATATTAGTTATGATACTTGCCTGATTAGGAAAAATTGAGAATCAATTCTTGTTCAAACTCAATTAAGAGATCTTCAGGGGTAAAAGCGTAAGAAATGTAAAACCCTCAGGTTTCAATTTACTCTTTCTACAACAAGTAATGCCAAAATGGTCGTGGATACTAAAACATGTTAGAGAACGTGGTAGAAAAACATTATAACAGGGCTGTAAGATATGTATTTGTCAGGAAAGTGTGCGTAAATGCTTGTTGGGCATGAATGCAACGGGAAGCCATTAACCGTGTATGCAGAATATTCTTTGATAAATTTAGCAAAAATTCAACTTACGTACGTACAACCTTATTAATATACATACTTAAGAAAGACGTATTGACATTTAATTTTGGATATGCACCTATTCTCGCACGTTTCCATTTCTTTATTATATTTCGTCATAACGCATAAATGCAAATCTACTAAAAATAGATTGACAATATTGTGTGACCCGGATATATGAACCAAGTCCGACAATTGATTTTATTCATGTATTGTGTACAACCTAAATATTTTTTTTCTGCGGAAATTGCCGCTGTAATCTTTTATTTGTATAACTAGCATATAAATATTTCTTAAATTTTGTTTAATATTGTATAAATTTTTTTACACTTAAAAAAAAAATGTCTAATAAAGAACAACTTTCAAATAATTTTAATAACTTTTCTGAAGACAACATTAATACTTTACAATTACCAATTTTATCCTCATGTGAAGATGAGGTTAATAACAAAACAGAAGTAACAGAAGATTTCTTAAACAAAATTATTGATAAATTATGTGACATATGTATAGAAGAAGAAAGAAAAGGAAACCTTGCTACATCAATTCTTAATTCTATCGAAAAATGTTTAATAAATGAAAAGCAAGATCCAAATTATATAATCAAATTATGCTTAAATAATAAATCCAATTATATTTTACAAAATATTCTTGGATATTGTTATTTAATTGGAAGATGGGTCGAAATTGATAATCATAAAGCTTTCAAATATTATCAAAGATCTGCTGAACTTGGAAGTTCAACTGGAATGAATAATATTGGTTGTTGTTATCAACTTGGAATTGGTGTTGAAATAGATAGATATAAAGCGTTCATTTATCATCAAAAGTCTGCTGAAATGGAAAATCCTTATGGTATAAATAGTCTTGGCGATTGTTATCGAGATGGAATTGGTGTTGAAAAAGATGAAAATATCGCATTTATTTGTTATAAAAAATCAACCGAAATGGGTCATGCTCTTGGTGAATTTAACCTTGGAGATTGTTATCAGAATGGAATTGGTGTTGAAAAAGATGTGAATACAGCATTATTTTATTATCAAAAATCTGCAGATATGGGAAATTATCTTGGAATGGCCTTGCTTGCCTATTGTTACGAAAAGGGAATTGGAACGGAAAAGGATGAACACAACGCCTTCATTCATTATAAAAAGTCGGCTGATGTTGGACATGCCGATGGAATATGTAAAGTTGGAAATTGTTATCAAAGTGGAATTGGTGTCGAAAAGGATGTGTATAAGGCTTTCATTTATTATAAAGAAGCTGCAAAGAAAGGTAGTTCTAATGCGGTATCTTGTATTGGCTATTGTTACCAAAAAGGAATTGGTGTTAAAAAAGATGAGCAAAAAGCATTCATTAACTATCAAAAATGTTCTGATATGGGAAATACTATTGGAGTATATAATCTAGGTTATTGTTATGAAAATGGAATAGGAACTTTTAGAGACAAACACAAGGCATTTCTCCATTATCAAAGAGCTGCTAATATGGGTGATTCTAATGGAATATTTCGAGTCGGTTATTGTTATCAAAACGGAATTGGTATCGGAAAGAATGAACACGAGGCTTTCATTTGCTACCAAAAATCTGCTGATATGAAATGCGCTAGTGGAATGAATGGTGTTGGCTATTGTTATCAATATGGTGTTGGAGTTGAAAAGGATAAATATAAAGCATTCAATTATTTTCAATTATCTGCTGATTTAGGTGATGCTACTGGTACATATAATCTTGGCTATTGTTATCAAAAAGGTGTTGGAATTGATAAAGATAAGCGTAAGGCATTCGATTGTTATCAGAAATCTGCTGAGTTGGGGAATACTAATGCAATGTCTTGTGTTGGATATTGTTATCAAAAAGGAATTGGAACTGAAAAGGACGAACATAAAGCATTTATTAATTATCAAAAATCTGCAGAACTGGGTAATATTAGCGGGGTTTCTCGACTTGGTAATTGTTACCTTCACGGAATTGGAGTTAAGAAAGATGAAGATAAAGCATTTGTTTGTTTTGAAAAGTCCTGCAAGATGAAAATTGGCAGAAATGTTGTTTAGACATTTATTGTTATAACAATAGAATTGAGGCAATGAGAGGCCTAAAAGGTCAATAACTTTTATCAATACAAAGAAGCAATTTGAGACTTTATAAAAATTACAATCTAAAATGGATAACTGAAAGGTAATAAATGATCTCAATTCATTTGGTAAAAACAATTAAAAATTTTTATCACCAATTTATTATAGGTTTAACAAAACGTACCACACGATTTAAATCCAATTTGATAGGTTTATAAAATATATAATATTTTAACAAATTGCTTTCATGTTTATAAAAATAAAGCAGTTGCATTAAAAGAATTAATACTTATTGTTGTAACAAATTATTTTGCTGGATCCTATAAATTGTAGCTTTATACTTTTGTTACTAGACATGTTTCATTCAATTAAGTAGAATAGAATAGACTATAAAACATTACTTCTTATCTTAAAAATAGCATATTTTTTAAACGGCCGTATTCTCAACAATCGATAACATATAATTCTTATATGAATAATTTTGATATAAATGTTAGAAATAATATCAAATTTTAGAGCAAATTTAAAACCAAAAATTAGGGAAGGGTTTTTTGGCATTGAAATATTACTTAGAGAATAACTGTTGCCTATTTCAAACTTTAATATCTTTAAATATATTAATAATAAAGTTTGTTACTTGCGATACATATAAACTAAGGGTATTTTCAAGCATCTTCCACAATGTAAATTCATTTGTGATCGAGGTGTTACTAATTTGTTGAGATGAGATAACTATATTAAAAATCTACAAGGGTTAATAAAATATTATGCAAATATATATATAACTAAATAACAGTATCAAAGACAAGCTATATACTTTACTGCAAGATCGCCAAGGCAATAAATGAAAAAATATAGAAGACTAGCAAACAAAAAATAAACCTAAATACTACTTTTTGCATACTTTTAATCTCTATTAAAGATAATAATAATACTAATAAATAATTATAATACTAATAATAGATTAACAAATTTAATATATAACTCTTAAAATTTATATAGTGCGGGACAGCAAAAAACATCCAACTTTTTTTTTAAAGGCGCCAAAATTTGAGAGTATACTCAAATTTTATTGGCTAATTTTTGTGTAACAAAATTCTTATTGGTTAAAAATTTATACAAACAAATTTTTTTATTTATTAAATACCAAATTTTTGATTACATATAAACTTTAAGCTCTTATAACTTTTTAAAATTGTAATAAAAATAAAATTCTATTTTAACAGAATTGTAGCTTAGACTAAAAGCAACAAATTAGTAAGACAAATTTTTTTAAAAGTTATTTGTTTGTAAGTTATAAGCATTTTTATATTTTATATATAAAAATTGGATGATTTTTGCTGTCCCACACTGTGAAATATAATATATCTCTACGTATTACACATCTTGCCTATAGACTAAGTAGATCTGCAACCTATCTTAGCAAAACTTAGATTAGAAGTAAATTAGCTTTAGCCTCTTTTCTTTTTATAAAGCAAATATATTATATTGTAAATAAAGATTTGTGATATTTATACAGATACTTAATAAAGAAAACAAAAAACGGGTTTTATTTCTTTTTTTAAAAAAAATATCTTATATAAACTCTACACATATTCTGTATATGTTTTACAGTGCAGGTCATTTAAAGACATCCAAAAACGTAATCCCTCAATGAATATTTAAAAATTTGCAAAAAAAAACTCATAATATTGTAGTCTTATATAAGTTCTACAAAGTTACAAATTTTTTTTTTGCAAATTTTGACTTATTTATTGAGAATATACAATTTAAAAAAAACATAATATAATTTTAATGTGGCTTAATATGGAGAAAGCCAATCATATCATCGCCATATAAGGATAGATACACAAACTGTCCATTGATAGTTCTTGATGGTATTGCAAAAAAAAATATTGCATATTCTATTAGGTTTCTAAAACAAATAAAATTTAGTTTTCTAGAATCTCTGTGATAATCATGATGCCATAACACACTTGTCCCATTGCACTTGCACTGCTAATTTTTTTTCTTTTCTTAACCCAGTGACAAAAAGCAAAGTGAGTTAGCAAACCTTGCTTTAAAATAAAATTCAAATAAACAAGTTATTCGAACTTGGTCAGGTGGGTGTCAGATATCTTCGATTAAAGTTTGAAATTACACTCTAATTGATAAATGTTTAAAATTTTTCTAAAAACTTTAATCGAAGATATTTCAATACCTACCTGGCCAAATTCAATGAACTTTTTTTGTTTTAATTGTAGAGATCAGGTGGATTCTAAAAAAAAAAAAGCTCATTGAATTTGGCCAGGTGGGTATTGAGATATCTTCAATTAAAGTTTTTAGAAAAATTTTAAACATTTATCAACTAGAAGTGCAATTTCAAATATTAATTGAAAATATTTTGACACCCACCTAACCAAGTTCAATGAACTTTTTTTTTGTTTTAATTATAGAGATCAGCAGAATTTGAATAAAAAAGCTCATTGAAATTGGTGAGGTAAGGTGTTGAGATATCCTCGATCAAATTTGATGACATATTTCTATTTGATAGATGTCAATCGAGATATTAACCTAGCCAAATTATATGAACTTTTTTTTTATTGTGAAATCAGCTGAATTCGAATAAAAAAAATTATCAAACTTACCCTAACCCTAATCCTAATCTAAATGAACTTAAAGATTTTTATCGGTTATCATGTGACCTGAACTTTTTTTGCCATAGCTAGGGTATTCTTTTTTTTCATCTTATGTGTATAATTATCATAGCGCCAATACCAGGAACGGCTTATTTATAACTCTATATAATAAGCCATTATACTTTTACACCTTT
>CAJVPY010000819.1:0-23040 GCA_910591965.1 Dentiscutata erythropus
TTAACTTAATAAAAAAAATACTTTTCATTTGACTCTGCTCAGATTCCAGCATATAGTTAACATCATAGGGATTTTGCTCTAAATTTTAATATAGAAATTGTGCCGATCTTATCTGAATCAGCAATTAAAAAGTTTAAAAAAATTTTTTAAATAAACTAATTTTATATTTAAAGTTAATTTTGGGTTTTGAAACCTAAAATAATTTTATCTTTATCTATATACCATAATTCTCAAATAGCAGGCATGGGCATTATTTCAAATTTTGACCTGAATTAAGCTTAATTCAAGCCAAAATTCGAAATAATGCCCATGCCTGATATCTCAAGAATTTACAAGAGATTATATTCAAATTCAAATTTTGGATAATAAAGACAATTTTTTACTAAAATATTATATTTAAAGTGGATAAAGACTTCTAATATTATATAAAAAAAAAAAGAAAGAGAGAACCCAATTTTTTTTTGAACAAAAAATTTTTTTAAAAAAATATATTAATTGGGCAAAATTACTTAAAGTTTATATGTAAATTAAGGTTAATTGGCTCTAATAAAAAGTAAATAAAATTTATATTAAAGCCAATATAACTTTTATATATATTATATATTACTGTAATAGCAGGCATGGGCGTTATTTCGAATTTTGGCTCGAATTAAGCTTAATTCGGGCCAAAATTCGAAATAATACCCATACTTGCTATTTCGAGAATTTACGATGTTTGGGTCCTATAAAGTTTTTTTTAGAGATATGATATATTACAGTCAACTATCAATATAACAAACACCCTTATAATGAAATAATAGACCAGATTTAAAGTACAGAATCTTAATAGACAATTTAAAGAACTCAATAGTAAAATGGTATAATGAATATTTTTAACAGTCTACTTCTTGACTTTATTACAGTCTAACCTCTTTATAGTCACACCCCATATAGTCACACCTCTATATAAGCACCCAATATTGTGCAACAGACTTAAATATACTAAAAAAACCTCATTATAGTCACAAATTACTTATAATCACTATCACCAAAAAAATTTGATTTTTTATCAATTTTATTAATAATAAACCCTCATTATAATCACCAATTGCAACTAAATATAAATTATAAAATCTTGATTAGCACATGTTTATTTAAAATATTTTATTGAAAAATTTTAAACTTTGACAGCAAATAACATTTGATACAGTGGTCTAATTTGGACAAAACAACCACCAAAATATTTATCTCGATGAGACAATTCTAAAGAGCCCAAGATTGTTAAAAATCTAATTACTTACTCCTGAGATCATTAAGAATTTGTATCACTTTATATATTTATGAATTGATTAAATTTAAACATCAAAGTGAAAAATCCTTAATAATCTTAATATTTTGTAATTAGATTTGGATGATTTAGACTCTTTGAATTGTTCATTAAGTCAAACACTCTGGTAATTATTTTATCCAAACTAGATTAAAAGTTATTTACTAATAGACATTTTAATTTTTTTAAAAGTATTTCAAATATGCACAAATATATTACTTATTGGCCTTTGGTTATGTGACCATGGCAAGGTATTTTATTTATAGTCACACCTCTATATAATCACCAAAATAGGGCGCAACGGACTTGGTGATTATAGGGAGGTTAGACTGTATAAAATTATCAGTCTATACAACGAATTTAATATCAGACATTGGTTGGTGACCAATCAGGGCACAGATCTATGACTGCAATTTTACATGACTATTAAAAAAAATCCGACCTAAATATGCTATACAACGGAATTTTTAGGTCAGCCGCTATATCGATAGTTGACAGTATTGCGGATGTGACCCGTGATTCGTGTAACGAACACGTGACGAATGTGACCCGTGACCAGTGTTTAAAATTCAAATTTAAAAATTATGTTCTCAAAAAAACTTAATTTAAACCATTAATGTTCTCAAAAAATTTTTAATGTTCATTATATTAAAAATTATATTATTTAATTTTCATAATTTTATTGTATATTGATTTTGGATATAATTAATTATGGTATTATATTGCATTATAAAGTACACTATATTAAATTTTTATAATAATAACAATAATACAGTATTTATCTACATAAGTAAACCTCTATATTATAAATTTTATATAGTTTATCGTTCTAAAGAAAAAATGCTCTCAAATAAGAGAACTTTATTTAATATCAATGTTCTTAAACAAAATTGTATGCTCTTTGAGAACATGGCTGCCCGTGACTAGGGTAACTGGCATGCCATGACCTGGCATGCCACCACATGCTATAACCTGGCATGCCAAAATTTTTAAAGCCTATTGGGCATGTTATTATAGTAAAATTATATTTAAACTCATTTGAAATAATTTGATTGGCTAAATCAAAGTAATATTACGTATATATAATATACAGTTAGTTCTAGTGTTCGGCACAATCAAACAAAAATTTGATAGTCAAATACTTATTATTAGACAATCAAATAATTGCAGATTAACTAATACTACACATATATAAATATATATATATATATAGTATTGGTTATTCTGCGATTGTTTCGATGTCCGACTTAATCACAGTATTTGACTATCAAATTTTTGTTTGATTGTGCTGAGCACTAGTTAGTTCTATAAAAATCAATAAATGAACTTAGAAGGGTATGCATTTAAATTATAATTTACAACTAAGCAAAAGTGAATATAAAGAAGTTTTTCATAAGCATATATTTAAGGAGAGTGCACTTAGAGAGTTATGCACCCTACCCGTGACCCGTGACTTGTAGTTAGAGAGTAATTATCAAGTATATAATTATGAAGTAATTAGTTATGAAGTAATTAATTAGTTATGAAGTAATTAGTTATGTGAAAAGAAAGAGTCGTGCAACGATAGTATGATAAATTAAATCAATGAGAGAAATGTTGTAATAATTAGATAGCGGTATTAAAGAACTTTATATATATAGAAAAGAAAATTGTAAGCATTAGTACCTTTTTTTCGCTGCGCTTCTAATAAAGAAATAAACTAAAGATATACTTACTTACCTTCGAGTTACGAAAATTTTCTTATATAAAAAGTTATAGTAATTTAAAATAATAATGAATTCAAGTTTAATAATATATTATAAAATAAGATTAAAAATTTTATTATAAAATAAATAATATATTTATTGCAAAATAAATAATATACAGTATTATAAAACCCAAATAAAATAATTATTATATGAAAAAGAAATAATTTTTTATTTTTTATAAATTTTTAAAGTGTCTAAATCTAGTAAAAAGCGTAAATCCGAAACATTAACTCTATAAAGATACGAATAAAATAAAAAAATTGCCAGAAATCCACGATCTTAATCCTAATTGGTGCATCTTTCATGATACTACTGGATATGTGGCGTATATAAAGAACGGAAAATTTCTGATTGTTGAAATTGTGCTGGAAATTGCCTCAATTCAAATGGAATTCAAACGGAAATCTCCGCATTTTACAATGGGATTTGTGTATTGGTTCGAATATTCGAATATACAATTCATCGGATCAAATCTCTATTATGTGTAGTATGTAGCGTTACAATTTAATCTCATTGGGCGCAAGAATAGAAATCTTAGTGGTCAGTTCTATGGCTATTTACTAGAAAATGGAGGTTGTCTAGAAATTAGTTAATTTTCGCAGTTTGTGCACCATAGTGATTGAGTAGGTCTCGGATTTTCCGAAGATCTGGATAGAATTCGTTGACAATGTTGTCTTGGCATTTTTATGAAACAAATAAATAAATTCTTTGCAACACGTGCGTGCGTGTATAAGTTAATTTAATCCGTTGCAGCAGGATACGTTTGGGTGTTTGATCGACTGATTGTTACAAAGATTGATATAATCCCTAATTAAAACAATTACGTAGAACAGTTTTTTTAATTATATTACACGTGTGAATATCATTTTTTAATATGAACTTTACCATACGAAAGTGATAAATCTTTTAAATCTAATTCTTTTCTCTGTGGTAATTTATCGAACTTAAAAATAATAAAACAGATTAAAAAGTATGCTTTTTAATTCGTCGTGAGGATTTTTATAACCTAAAAGGGCTAACTTGTGAATAATTTGTGTAATATCTTGAAATTTTGACACGAGCAGTTAAATGCAATGATAATGCATTGATTTATGTATTTAACTTTTTCAAAATTCAGAATATTCACCAAGGAGATGCGATTCTAAGAAAAACATAATAAAAATTTCGAATATGTCAGTGTCAGTGCCACACCAATAACCAGTAAAATATACGCACATACACACGATTTAATTGGTGCAGATTTTCACTGCACAATGATGAATAACCCTCAAAACAATAGAATGTGCACAGGTGAATATTACTAGATTATTCGCACAATATATAATAAATTGGCCAATTATATTACTTAAAAAAATCATAATAATTGATAAGGGACTACAAATATATTTAATTAGTTGACGTACGTGTATAGGTGAAATTAATACATTATAGGTTTAATCGCGAGCTAGTATTAAGCATTTTGAAATACTGTAATTTATGATACGATCTTTCATTTCATCGTATTTAACAGACAAGCTGTTAATTTTTCCATTTCAATCCAATATTACAATAGAGATAGTTCGAAGTAAATTAAGTGTTAGAGTTTAGCTCTCGTTAGTACAACAAATAATGAAAGTTAAAAGAAAAAATCAATAAAGAAAATACAATTTATAAAAACAATTTATAAACAATATTAAATTGAATGTTTTACATAATACATAAAGAATTTTATATATTAGCGTTAGCATCTAAAGTTATAATTTGAAATCTGACAATCAAAGAATCAAATATTTTGACCTTAGCATCTAAAGTTATAATTTGAAATCTGACGTACGTATACATTATCAGGATGCTTAATTTTCAGAATCTGATTAATGAAAAATTAGCAAAAGACACCAAGAACAATTGAGACATGTAAAATTTCATGTACCGTATTACCGCGAAATAACGACCATGGGCGTTATTTCGAGGTTCGGCCCGAATTGAATTCATAATTTCACCCCTGCGCGTTATTTCGCGGTAATACGGTACCTAATTTAAATCAAAAAATTGCATATATAGAAGCATTTAATAATTCTGAACACCAGCTTCACGAATTTTTTTTTATAAAATTATTAAGTAGGAAACTACATGAATCTACATGAACTTATATGACTTTCCATAATATCTTGCAAATATTTTAGGACCTTCAGTAATATTACACAAAATGAAACATAAATTTACATAAATTGTTAAGTGACTTTACACTTACATAAATTTATATCAAGCAATTACATAATATTATTATCATCTATGTGATGTTACGTATATGGACCTTCGAAGTTCGCGAAGAGGTCAACTATGAATCAATTCAAATCTTAAAATTTGGATTATAAGAAGCCTGGACACTTTATATCAATACTACGCGTGATTAAAAATTTAATAATAATAATAATAATTTCTCACGAGACATAATTTTATTATTGTAAGTTTTTAAAAATTTTGGCATTTTTAAGTCTTTAAAGAATTATATTTGTCATAGAGCGCGTCCTAAAAATTAATATTATTAAAATAGAGTTTGCCTCTTCTTTGTAAATGACCTCTGCAGGGAAGGGTCATAAATATAAAAAGCTATTTTTTGATCTCAAAGATCGGACAACTTTATTGTCGCGAATAGAACCCTGTTAGAAAATTAACGGTTTAAAAGAAAGTTACTTCTTTTATTATCACTATTATCACTATTATCATGATTTATAATTTTTAATGAAATCAGAAAAAAAAGGTACAGTAATTATTCTAGAAATAACGCCCAGTGCGGTATATGGATATATTTTGTAGTGAGTCAACACTTCACAGATATTATTATAAAATTAAGACATTATTGACCAACTCCATTGTTGTAAAGAGGGAGAGACTTTGCTAACATGAGATCAAATTAATTCAGGGTTACAAACATAAGTTATGCGGGATGGATGTTTATTAAAGGATTTGGAATTAATGATAATGGGTTATTAAGGAATATATTTTAGTTGATATATGATTCATAAGGTACGTTATTACATGACTTATTTATGCTACACATCTTCTCTTTATTAGTTTAGGTGTTCAATAACTTCAAACCCATATCTTGGGTTTCAAACTATGCACAGTCACTATATAACGAAAACACTAACAAAATACAAGAAAAATATATACAAGAAAAAATTTAACAAAAATTTTCGTAACATCATCACTACTTTCTACGCTACTAATATTACGTGCCTTGATCACATACACATAATAACCTATAACATTATGGATATAAAAATAAAAGTTCATCTAATTTTTGACGATTTTTTTTTTTTTTAAAAAAAATGTTAACTTTACACAAGACACTCTCGTTATAGTGAACCACTCGAAAACCAGTTTATATAAAAAGCCTCTCGATATGGTGAATTTACTAATAGACTTTCGATATAGTGCTGTAGTGAAGAAAATCTTACAGCCCATCATTTCACTATAACGAGTGACTTGTAATTTTTCTAACCATTGTTCCTATGATGATGCAAAGTTTTACGTGCGTGCGTACGTACGTACGTATACAATACGTCATACGTATCTGGTATGTTGAAGTTCAATATTATATTTAACTGTTTGATAGACTGCCAAAATATACAACTAAATAAATGTATTTTAGCGATGTTAGAATCTCTAATTAAGTGTATATTTACGATAGAATTTGAAACAGATTTTATTTTTCATAACAGAAGATAAGTTAAAACTTGTTCCGACTCTATTTATTATGATAGAATCCTAACCTATTCGAATCACATTATTTGAACACGTACATACGTACGTGCGTACGTGCTTACGTGCGTTCATAAACGCGTACGATAATCTCAAAAATGTTAGTGAATCTTTTTAGAATCTAAACCAGATCAGACCTTTTTACGGCACCAACAATGAATACTAATTGAAGTTATATTAATACAACACGAGGTTAAAGAAGTTAGTTATTTACTTATAGTTCTGATTTGATTCTTGCTGTTAATATAAGTTCATAAAATTTAAAAAATTTAAAGTCAACTTAATAAGGTTATCAAAGCTTTATGTTCTAATTTAATATCGAGAAAAAAAAAAAAAAAACAACAGCTTTGATGATACAGTATTTTGCCAAATTTTGTTACTAATACGTATGAGAAAAATAAATTCATATTCAACGTTCCTAAAATTTTTTTTATTGAAGCAACTTTTTGAAACCCTTCTTATGCTCAACACAAACAATTTCATTTCTTTAACATATTCTTATTACTAAATGAAAAGTAATACGTAAAAGAAATTAAATGTTGCTACAGCATGTTTGATCCACTGTAATTTGCAGATATGATCTCTTTTTCTAAAAAATTTATTAAATAATATATATTTATAATAATTACATACATTCAACTTGCTTATTCAATTTCATATATTTATTACAATATTTATATAACGCTAGGTCAAACAAAGAACTACTTTTTTTTTTTTTTTATTAACCATTATTCAATGATTTGTATGTTAATTAGTAATTAATTAGGGATGTTATCGGCTCAATCCGACTTGTATATTTAATTATTATAAAAACCGATTAATGAATAGAGCCGAACGAGCGGTAACACCTCTATAATTAAAATCTCAACGATTTATGTACTGATGTAATGTTTATTTAAATGGTAAAGAAGTTATGGTAATGAAGGTAACGGCTATGATTAAGAAAATAAAAAGCGTGGTCAAGACAAAGAAGGTGAATGCGAAGAGTATGGAGGTGAATATGAAGGAAGAATACGGTCGTAATTATGAAAATAAATGTAAACAGAAAGCGTGGTCAAGGCGAAGGGGATGAAGGTAGATGAAGATGAATTAAGAAACGTGGTCAGGGCGAAGAAAGTAAATTTAAGGATAAAATTTTTAAAAATTAGCTAATTGAAATCAATAACACTAAATCACACCACTGGTGTTCAACACCACATATATTTTTTAATAGTTTCACTAGTAAAATTTAGGGTAGTATTAGAGGTAAAATTTTAGATTAATATAAGGTTTTTGGGGGTGCTAAACATTTTTACTTAGAACACCCAACATTAATTATTTAGCTAATATATCAATCAATTGGTGTTGATATTAAATCTAGAATTATTATAAATTATATTAAATAATTGCTATCAAAAGAAGACGCCATTTGTTCTGACAGAACAAATTTTATCATCAAATATCGATGTTATTGTGCAATTATGATAATGATTTACAAGTCATTATTGGCTAACTGAGTTTTAATTCGAGATTGTTGTGCTTATGTAATAACGTACAAAAAATAACAAGAAAAAATCTATGATCATAAGAGTTTGCACGATAAAGTACTATATATGACTTAATTAGTTTTCATTAACAAATTTGTGCCTAAACCCTAGTTATACTGTATGTAGGAAATTGTCGATTTGGATTCTCCGGTTGATTATCAAATTAAATTAATTTTTCGGTTTTATATATATTAGGTAATTATACTGTAAAAGATATTAAATTATAAATAAAACTAGGTGCTAAATACTATATATAGCGTTGTGCTCATGTCCCTGCAATGTTCATGTCCCTGTAATTAATAAAATCTCGCAAGCACTTTAAACAATCTTAATGCAAAAAAAAAAAAACGAAAAAAAAACAATACAGTAATAATCATAATAATAATTATATATTATTATATACAATAGATTATATTATTATCTAATACATCAATAGTAAGTACGATGTTTTGAATACAGCTAAAGAATAGGCTAACCTTAATTACACAAAAAATTTAAGACAATTCATATGATTGTCTTGACAAGCTTCGGGTACCATATACAAATTTATATTGATATTTACATGAACGATAACCAGGTACGCGAATCAATTCATAGGGCTAACACCCGAATCCGTTATCATTTATTCCTAAGTTAAACCTAACATAGTAATTTTACTTACAGCCCATTTCGTACAACGTACGTATTACTTTGAGATCATTTTTTGCAATTAAAAATTTAACTAAAGGCTAATATATATTTGATATGATTTTGGAGAATCGTAAAAAAAAAAAAAAAAAAGTTTGTAACACAAATAAAGAGCTACGGAAATAATGACCTATACAAAAAAGGAACATTTGTGGTAATTTTAAATACGTGTATCGGGATATCAAAAAATTCGAATATTCGATTTTTATTATAACACAATTCGAATTGAAATTTTTAATTAGAAAAACGTTGTTGATCGATCAAAATATTTGAAAATAATAATTTGAATTGTTTTAGAGTGTTAAAAATTCGTTGTGCACGTATTGTTATTTGCACAAAATTAACAATACGCTGTGCAAAAGCACAAAAAATAAAGTAACATTTATGTATAAAAAAATTTTCTTGCACAAAATGTTTGTGCCGAATTTTCAACATACCATTTTCCTAAATTAAAGAAATTCGAATTTGTAATTCCGAGCATTATTATATTTTCGATGAAAATTCGTGATTTGCGTAGAAGAAATAACATTCACACATTAATAAATAGAATTCTCGGAAGTCACTAATTTTAATGATACCTCGGGTCAAAATAATTGCGTTTCTTTTTTTTTTCATTCCATTCAAAAAATTAATAATAAAATGTTCGTACATTTTATTTTTTAAGAAAGCAAATTTACATTTGAATATTTCCGAGGGCAAAGTACAAAAATACCAAAACCTTTTAAAAAGCCTAAAATGTATATATATATATATATATATATATGTAAAAATAAAAACAATTGTTGTTAATTCTATATTGTACATACATGTATGTGGTGATAGAGGAGTGGATTTTTTTTTTCTTGCGAATCAACGAAAGAATCACTAGAAAATTTAAAGAAAGTGGGAAAAATATAGGACAAGAAATGCACGTGAAAATACTATAAAACAAATGCTAAAAATATCAATAATATGCTAATATAAACAAAATATAAACCAGTATATAACATACATGTATAAAAGATGGATATATATATATGTATATAAAAAAAAATAATAAAAGAGTGTAGAATTTAGAAATTTTGATTTTCTGTAAGATTTTTTTTTTCTTTTTTAGAAAAGATTTTTTAGGAGTCGGATGACAAATAAACAACATGAATCCGTAGGATAAGTTGTTATAATGAAGCAGGTGAAAAGGATAAAGGATTTATAATATATACAAATAAAAATGAATGTATGAAACGAGAGTGAATTTATATAAACATCTAGTTTTTTGGATGGTAAAATTGTTTTTAGGCTTTAAGGTTTGGAAAAACTACAAAGAATTTAGAGCCAAATCATCTAAACATGTACGGGACTACTGAAATAACATAATATTAAAATAATGTTAATATAATGTTAAAATAAGCTCGAAAAATTTGAAAGACAATAAATAAATATTATACGTACGGAAAGATAGATCTGCTCCATCTTCTAACCAAATAGCTCCAATATTTTGGATTTGTTTTAATAACTTGACAACCCATTGATTCATATAATTTCATTTGATTAAGGAAACCTGGGTTTGGGCTATAAAAAATTAAGACATGTTTAAAAAGTAAGTCAAATACAAATAAATAAATAAATAAATAAATAAATATATATATATATATATATATAAATATATTGATGAATATATAAGTGATAGGCATACCAAATAATAGGACGTTTTGACTTTACAAAGTGATAAGCAGCAGTGGAAGCCATTTGACTGTTTCTCATAATATAAGCAATGACGACTATATATGATTAAACGGTAATAAGTAAAAGGTTATAAGTTTTTTTTAAAAAAAAGGATAATAAAGAGAAAACTTACTTGTAGCGCTTCGTGATATTCCACGTTGACTATTCAAAAAAGAATATAGTGAATAAAAAAGTTTTATATTTTAATATAAAGTCGAACATATAAAAGACTTACCAATGAACAAGAACATTCCCATTCTCTTTTAATGCATGATAAATAAATTCATAAGAAGCATCAAAGTATTCCATTATATTTGTATTAGCACAGTCTCGTATTGGGATTGTTTTATACTTATAAGACTATATAACAATCGGGAAAATAGGAATAAATGGAATAAATTTTTTATTGGAATTCACATGTTAAAATATTAGAAATTTTAGAAATTTTAGAATTTAAGAAATTCAAGACTAACCTCTAGAAACTGTTGAGGAGGGTGATCTGTGACCGAAAGAATATGAGTAATATTATGATCCATCAACCATGCTCTATCAGAAGCTGCCAGTGTACTATTAATTAGCGAGAAAGATGAGCTTTTGTTTATTACTTTGTGACTAACTCAAAAGAATAAATAACTTTATTTACCTGCCCACATATAACCTCGGAAAGATTTCCGAAGCATACATATTTGTCAAGTAACCAATTTGATCATGATTCAATTCGAAATTTTCTTTTCTCCAGGAAATAACCATATTCCATCCATTGAGATTGTTAAATGTATTTGGGTCAGTAAAGTTCATTTTTCTTTTTTTTGTTTTTCTTTGTTTTTTTTTTTGTTTTTTTTTCTTTTATGTTTTTGTTTTTCTTTATTAAATCAAAAGAAGGATTGTCAGTTTTTTTTTTGTAAACGAAAAAAAAATGGAACAGTGAAAAAAATGGAAGGAATATGTTGTGAACGAAAAGGATATAAATATATAAGAATAAAAAAAATAAAAAATAAAGCGTATGAAGAAAGGAACCTATATATAACTATATATATACAAAACTATACATATATAACAATGATAAAAAAAAAGAAAAAAAGAATAAGGGTTTTTATTGATAATAAATGAATGTCTTCATATAACCCTCGTAAGCGAGTTATATCTAGGCCAAAAGAACGGCATGCATTGCTCCAATCGTATTTAAATTAAATTTCGTGGTCTGGCTGGTTTATTTGTTGTGTACCCAAAGAATATGCAATGATTTGGGGATACTAAAAATTTATGTAACCTATAATATTTTTAATATTTTTAATAATTTTATCATGATTCATTTGTTTTAATATTAAACACGTGGAATCATAAAAAGAAACATAGTGATTTGTTTCAACTACTATACAAGGACGTGACGATCAGTTAACAAAGAAATCTCCACGTGCGTATTTTCTGTACCACATATTATATTCCATTTTAGTAATCAATTTAGATTATCGCTTAATGAAATAACTTTGTTCCTAATATCGAATCTCAATTATTTCAATTATTTGCAGAATAACTATTAATTTTGCCACAAGTTTGAATAATTTTGTACATAAATTGAAGACGAATAATTTTATTTGGTTAACATTTCGGAATTTTAGAGGTTATAGTTACTGCACCTTTTTTAGCAGACAGGCTTGAAAATTCTAATCAGATGTTCACTCTTTGTTATGTTTTCTTAATTCTTAATACGTACTTTTGTAATTCTTACAGGTCTTCTAATCATTCTTGATTTGATATTAATCCTATTCTTTAAATAAGGTTAAACTTCTGCAAACTTTAGAGTTATCGTGACGCACGAAAAAAATGAAAAAACCGAAAAAAACCGTGTTGTGTATTCATTCCCGGTTAGTCACGTAACGCAACAATAGTAATGTAACTATAAATTTTCATTTATATGTAATTGTATGAATAGTATATTAATAATTGTTAACATTAAATTAATAATAGTAACAATGATTTATTGTATTAAAATACTGATTATACTGTAATTAATACAATTCATTTTCTGAATAAACTTCAAGTTTGTACTCGTTTCCAAACATTCGCGTATAAAATTATATAATGAGAAGTCTTAAAACTATTAATCTTTAATCTTTAATATTAATATTAATATTAAACTTCTTAAAATTTTTGTAAATAAAAAAAGATCCATTTTCGCTTTATTATTATCATTCTCATGTTCTCGGCGACAAAGGTTATTGGTTTTGAAAAAAAAATTATTTAGTTTGAATTTTAAAAAATTTTAAAGTTACGAAATCTTATTCTTTATTGCGTCATAATGTTTAAGTGTTACATTTTTAATCGGGGCGTTGATTTTTATCCTTGTAATCTCCCAAAATGGTACGTACCAATAAGCTTAACTTACAATGCATCATATTTAAACTACCTTCACGTCTTCATTATATATCGGCTCCGAATTTATCCTCGGTTAAATGTTTGTATGTACGCACATGTGGATTAATGTATTAATACAGTAATAAGCAGTAATAAGCAGTAATAAGCAGTAATAAGCAGAAGTAAGTTAAAGAACAAAGAATTTTTTTTGCTTTATTGCATTCAAATTGCTTATAAAGTTAATCAATAACAAGAGCGAATTCTCATTTAACTATAATTTATAGTACTAGAAAAAGTATCATAAAATTCTTATGAACAAAATTCTTAGTTTATTAACAAATAATATATATCTATTTTTTTTTTAAAAAAAAAAATAATATCCTGTTTGTATAGGGAATCATTTTTTTAATTTGATTAGCCGCTATTTTCTAAGAAATGCAAATTTTTTAGAGAAATTGACACGATAATATTTTTTACTTTAATATGATCTTCATTTACAGTATATTAATGTCTCGTAATATGATAATTAGCATCATATCAGTATCATTATCTGACACATGAAAGAAATTCAAATGATTAACAATAGAGATATAAACAGTACATCAACATATACGATCCAAGATCATCACTTGATTAGAAAACCGTGGTAAGTCTTTTTTGCCTTGCTTTCTGCCTTCAATAATGTTCTAATTAGTAATACTTAACAAGTTACTTTTGTTATAACAAAAATTTCAAAAATTTGCAATAATAATTTTAAACTACAATGCTATAAATGGATACTCAATAACTGTATACTTGGAGTTCACTTAAATTGAATTTGAATCTTAAAAAAAATACTTATGCACTACGAAATTTTACGCGAACATATTAGGTAATACAAAATACACTTTAAGTATCGTATTATTACAAAATATGTTCAAATCGATATTTTATTTTAATGAATTATTGTATTTCAAAAACTTTCCTAATCTAAGGATGTTCTCTAGCATCAATCTAGATGCAATTTTCTAGAGAACACAAAGTATTAAGACGTATTTTAGCTATTATCATAGCATTTTAGATAGGTAAATAGTATGTAAATAGTATCCAGGTCCCTTACATTCCTAAGTATTTATATGGGGAGTTTATGTAAGGGATACTTAAACATAATAAAGTTAACCAATCATTTAAGTAAACGCGAAAATACTTGGTCGCATATGTTTCAGATATACTCGGGTCTTTTAGAGTCGTGTTTACTAAACATAATTCAGGTACAAATCGTGGGGAGTATGCTAACAAGGAAGTACTATTTGCCGCAAATAATTATATTATATAATAAGAATTATGTTATTATTGAGATTTGCTTAAGCATTACATTTGTTATGATTTGCTGATAATTGTAATGATGCACAATTGCTGAATTGATCAAAATATGTACAGTAAAAAGACATCAATCAGTGCTTGAGCAGCTTTTATCGATTATATAAGAATCCGAATAACTGTGTCGATCGACAACGAAGCTCTATAACTCTATTTACTTCAAATAGTTATAGCTTTGCAAAAAAAAGAGACAACATATGGACGGATTTGACGCAAGTAAATAACCATGTGATAATACGGAAATTGTATATAAAAACAAATATTTTTATTGAATTTGCTCTGATTTATTCTTTTCTTTTTAGGGATGTCTAAAGTGGTGCAGATTCTTATTGAATTAAATATAGGCTTTGACTCATGGTAAGGTATACACTCAACACTCAATAACAATAATCCGAATCTTTATGTCGTACAAGTTATCAAATTAGGAAAAATTCGGATTCAGATCATTAAGACAGGATAATGCCGTGTTATATAAAATCTATTATTGCAGGGTCTTTATGTGACAACCCGTGCTTTTTTCATTTACTTTATTGGCGCAGGATTATTACGTCAGACACCGTGCAATAAGATAGTTATTGTACGGGTTTATTGAATAACCCACTTATACACACGGATTCATATTTAAATCTCGTACCTTCGGCACGGAATATGAATCAGTGTGTAACTAGTTTATTCACTATATACCCATATAATAACTATAAAATACACGGAAATCCGAATTTTTGATCCTGTATTTGCACAAATTTATATAGATATAAAAATTCGGATGTCTATTTATTAGATTTTTTACATATCAGAATTTTGTTTTTATACGAATTTGCATACCGTATTAACTTCAGATGTATAAAGCATTATGTGGCACAATGAATTTCATTCATTAATGACACTAATGACGGCACCTTTCATTGACAAATGACAAACCTATGACAAATGACAGACTTACAATGAATGATTAAGACATAAGGTTTTCCAATCCACAAAGTTAATTTATAGGTTTGCATTATCTTATCCAATAACTTTTTCTTTTTTCTTTTTTTAGACACACTATGCCTGATGAAACTGATGGATCCTGACAAAACCATAAAGTTTCGTCACTGACGAATGACGAAACTATATTTTTCCAGGTCACGTGCCAAGTTTCATCAGGTCACGTTGATTCGTCAAGCAATCATTAATCTCATTTAACAAACATTACCTTGAAACTAATAAAAATTAATGGCTTCAATTTTCACATAATAAGATTAAATTTAACTATTGTTTGTAGAGATGTGAACTGTAAATTACATACATATAAATAAACTGTAATTTATTTTAAATACAGGTTTACTATAAACTACAGTTTATTTATATAAACTAATGCTTTAAATGGTCAGTATTTCTTATAATTAACTAATGGTTCGGTAAAAAAAAAAAACAATTAAAATTATTAACAAAGACTAAAAGAATTAATATCCATATTTGAATTATCTGGATAATTCAGATTAGATAAACAGATAAGATACCAGATAACTCGGTAGATGATTGGATAATTATCTGGATATCAATAGTAAACGGGCCGGATGTATTATAATTATTCGGATGTATGCTAACCGGATTGGAAATCTAGCCTATATAATAAAAGGCAGATACTTAAGGTTCATAAAGAAGCTATTTGAAGAAAGCTGTTATATTTTAATATTTTATTAGCTGAATTGATTCATCAAGAGTTCCATCAATTGTCAGAAGTTCATCAAGAGTTTCACCAATTGTTAAGAGGTTCATTTTTGTCCTTGCAAAAGAATAGTTTCGTCTCAATTACCTGTGATAAATGAAATTCGGATATAATATGCATATACTGTACAATATAAGCATATATACCAGTAAGTATGAAACAAACTTTTTTAATTCGTATGACAAATTTTTGTAAAAGCCATAGTAAATGTGAAAAGCAGACAAATATTTTGAAATACAAAATTAGAATATAGATTAATATAAATATTAAGACAAATGTATAATACTGTAAAAAGCAGAGTGTGGTTTCTTTATATCTTATTAAAGTTATAAACTTTAAGACAATACTGAATTTCAAAAAATGATAATTGAGGCTCTATCCTACAAACGCCACCGTTTTATTGGTCTTACTTTGTTATCTTTTGTTGTCTATATATTTATAATTGAGTTGTGTCTAGTGCTCAGCACAATCAAATACTTGTGATTAAGTCGGACATCGAAACAATCGCAGAATAACCAATACTATATATAACATATATATATTTATGTATATATGTAGTATTGGTCCATCTGCAATTATTTGATTGTCTGATCTAATAACAAGCATTTGACTATCAAATTTTTGGTTGATTGTGCCCCGAACACTAGTTGTGTCAAATGATCTATTAGACTAATTAGCCAATTTATCATTTATGCGGCAGTTTAAAATAATTTCGATTTGTGAATGGATAAAATAATAATTATCGAAAGTGAAGTCTAGGAACGGGTTTGATTCAAAAGCATGCCCTAAAATTTATAATAGATATTGAAATAAAAAAAAAACAACTATCTATTGGCAAAATCTACACATTAGTTTGCTATCCTCTCTATAGAAATCATCTTTAAATTAAAATGCTCTACTGCTCAGTGTAATTCTTTTTGGATTCATATCAAAAAAATAATTTTATGACGAATAGATTTATTTTATGTTTTAATACCATTTTTTACACTTTAACATATTGCTCAAAGCACTATTTAATTGACTCATATTTTAATATAAGTTACAACTAAAAATATATTTAATTTATTTGCACTTTAACATATTACTAAACATTTAAATTATTTCGCACTCTAACATACTATTATAACATACTACTAAAAATTAATTAATTTCGCTCTTTACAGTTGTTTTCATAAATTCTGGGGCAACGATAAAAATTTGGCGAGGACTAGATTTTATTAGCGAGACAAAAGACTTTCCCCACGGTCCTGACGTTAAAGTTTTTACAGCCGTTTTCATTAATTTTGGGACATTTTGACCGAATGATTGTTTGCAACACATCCAAAATCAGTTTCGATTGAATGTATGTCCATTATGTTTAGTCTGTACGACAATTTATGACAAATATTGTTCTTGTCAACCAGCAGATCTTAACAAAAAACGTAAAAAAGGGTTCTGAATATAAGATAAGCTTCCATAATAAATATGTTACACGGGGAGGTGTGATAAAAAAAAGTTCGTTATGAACAAGAATTTATTGACTGAACTAAAGAAAATATAACTCAAGTTATAATTTCAACAAGCTTTTATTAATATTTTTCGAAATTGCATTGAAAATTATAATCAACAAAATCATGTAAAAAAATCTATAAAAATGGGTTATTTATTTATGTAATATAAATTATGATGAATTTTTAAAATATAGACCCAAAAGCAAATCAGTGTGAATCAGATTAAAATATTGGAACGTTTGATCTAATATAAAAATTTTTTCAACCGATTCGATTAAGTTTGTAATCCCCCGATCACCATGCCAAGTTCAATGAATAATATCCTGATCCATATCGGAACTACTAATCCCCAATGGATCAGGATATTATTATTGCTAATTTCGGCATGGTCCGTATAATAAAAGCTACTTTTGTATCATAAAGTCTTAACAAGACTATATATTACAGCTGTTCACATAAACTTTGGGACAATGAAAAAAATGCCGATGACCTAATCGATCAATTTCCGAGTTCGGCCGAAATCGGTTGATCCGGTATCAGAAAATTTTTCTATTATCCCAGAATTTGAGAACAGCTGCTAATTAGCTAGCATTGATTCTCACTTTACCTTCCCGAAATACCATTTCCCGACCCCTAATTCTGATATCCTCTTTTTCCTGACAAGACATATTTCTGATAGTATATTTTACTGATAGAAATTTTTTACGGAATTTTTTTCCTGACACAACCAATTCTCTGACAATCTGAATTTCTGAAAAATTTTATTCAACAGATTTCACCGACAAATATTTTGATATATTTCCCGGAAGGATGTTTCTCCGAAAAGATGTTTTTCTGAAAAGATATCCTCAAAAAGAAACTTCCCAACAAGAAAGATGTTTTATCGGTTGAACAATATTGCATGGCCGACTCAGGCTAACTTTGTCGGTGAAATGGCTGTCAGTCAGTGAATGGTTGTCGGTTTAAACCTTTTTCGAGTTATCAGGTGACCCAGAATTTATAAAAATAGCTGTAAATCGGTAAAACATCCTTCAGTAAAAGAGCTTTCAGTAATATTTTTCAAAGAGATAGAATGTCAGAAAAATGTACCATTCTGATAAATGGCATGTCAGTAAAATAAACATTCATCTTTTTAATATTCGGTGAAATGGAATTGCAGATAAATGACTTATCAGTATCAATTAAATGATATTTCGATAAAATGAGACTTTCGTAATTATGTCTTGTTAGTAAAATGGGATGTCAGTATTATGATTTCGGTGAAATGGTATTTCAGGAAGTTAACCCGTAACCATTGATTAGACTTTTATAATAAAACATATTGCACGAAGTTACATGTTAAAAAAAGATCCTATATATAACGATAAATAAATATTACTTTTATTTGTATATAAAAGTTGGTTCGTAACCAGTGTTGGAAATCATATGCTCACAGTGTCACAAGAATATAAATACTTTAAAATATCAAAATTTTTTATTTTATGTTCAAATTTATAAACATAAATAACTTTTATCTAATTAATAAAATTCTATTTATGATCATTATTTTTTTTAACGTGAACATAATAAAAAAAACAAAGTATGTTAACAAAAATCGCCATACTGTCCTTTGAATTTTCAACACTGTTCGTAGCCCTTCAAATTGTCATAACATCTAATCAGAGTTCCATCTCAGGTTGTAATTCATACAAACACCAATCAGGTTTTTTTCATTAAAGGGTTAAAATATTTTGTATCATTCATGTTCAGTGAACTATGGTTCTGAAAGTAATGGAGGCATCCATATTTTTGAAAGTGCTTGAGAACCCGACTTATAAAATATACAATTTTTCGGTCTTCTATATATATATATATATATTCAAATATTTTCCAACGAAGATGCTTTGAAGTATATTCAATAATATTTATGTTATTTACCTGATCTTAAATTACGTATATATATGAATTTTATTGAATTTATTATCCGAAATCACAAACTTAATCGAATTGGCTGAAAAATCATTCGGTCAATTTTTATCAAATTATGAAAATAGCTGTAAATATACCATTTTTTGCCGGCCGGCCGGGTCCTATTTGCTTGCCCCATGTAACGAGAAACAACTAATTTAATTTGCAAGCCTTAATAACTCTGAAGCGCAAAAAGTAAAAGGGTGATATCTATATTAGAGATGTTATCCTGCTTAAACTGGTTAGTTTGTGCTTCAAACCCGATTAAACATTGTTTGTTCCAAAGCACATATATCAAACAAGCTTCGAACTATGCTTATACAAATGCACCGGAAGTTATGCTTGATTGAGCATGTTAGTTTGAACACAGTTGCTATAAGCTTCATATTCGTATCGATATTGATTTTTTATTTTTAATCGTAATATCTTATAGTTAACGTTTGATCATTTTATCTATCCGAATGATTTTGCCCTAAAATTAAACCATGAAACTTTCTGTTCAAAAAACTGATTTCGAACTTAGTTCAAGCACGATAAGTTTTAAATTTTATAGTAAAGATCACGTGGCAAAGTAATTTTGTAAGTAATAATGACCTATGACTTATCCCTTACTTAATATTAAGTAATATTAAATAATTATTAGATACAATTATCTATTACGTGTACATATAAACACATGATAAAAGTCAGAAACGGGTGAACAAAATTGAGATTGAACGAAAAGTTGTTACTAATGATAAAATTATTGTAAAATTACTTAATAATATAAAGTAATATTAAGTAACTGACTTTGCCCATCTCTATGCTTAACTGGTTTCGGTTTCAAACAAGGCCGAGCTGAGTTTGGATAAGCCATAATTCCGGGTCTGAGGATGATCGACCATGAAGATCTAAAGTTTAAAGGTTTTTTAAAACTTTAAGGCCATATTTCTCGAATACTTAATTAATTTTAGTGAATTTTTTATTTATTTTTTATTTATTTACTTTAATCTATACGTTAATGTCGAATTTAGTTAGTTGTTGAGAAAACTTCGCTTAAAAATTTGAAAAAAGTCATAAATCTGAAAAAAAGCCGTAGTAAAATTTCTTTTTTTTAACTTAAAGCGAAGATTTCTCAATGGTTATCTAATCAAATTTTGTGATATTTTTTTTATTTTAAGTCTATTGACCCATATAATTAAAATAATTTTTTTTTTTTTTTACCGAATTTAATTAGGTGGTCTCTAAGAAATCTTCGTTCAAATTTTTAATAAAAAACTTACCGCAGCTTCTTTTTTATACGTACTAAAACTTTAAGCGAAGATTCTCGATGAATATCTAACCAAATTCGATGAATGATTTTTATTTTAATTATATATAACCATAAAATTAAAATGAAAAAAATTTCATAGAATTTGATTAGATATTCATCGAGAAAACTTCGCTTAAAATTTTAGTATCCGTAAACAAAAAGCTGCGGAAAATTTTTTTAATTTTTAAATAAATATTTCTCAGCAATACATAATCAAGTTTGGTAAATTTTTTTTTTATTATTTCGATTCTACAAATACGTAGAATTAAATTATAAAGTTTTCATTGAATTTGATCATGTTTTCATCGAGAAGTTTCAGTTTAAAGCTTAAAAAATTTTAAGTCAAAGAAAAAAAAGAATAATAAATTTGGGTTTAAATTTTAAACTAAGATTTCTCGATGAAAATTTTTTTATTTTAATTCTAAATGTTTGTAGAATCAAAATAAAAAAATTTTATCGAATTTGTTTATGTAGTCACTGAGAAATATTATTTAAAGCTTAAAAAAAAATTGCTGCAGCTTTTTTTTTACGGATACTAAAATTCTAAGCAAAGTTTTCTCGATGAATATCTAATCAAATTCTATAAATTTTTTTCATTTTAATTCTATAATCATATATAATTAAAAAAAAAAAATCATCGAATTTTGTTAGAGAAATTTGGTTAAATAACCATTGAGAAATCTTCGCTTAAAGTTGAAAGAAGAAATTTTACTAATTTTTTGCTTGATTTTTAATCTTTTTCAAGGTTAAACGAAGTTTTCTCAACGATTATTAAACTAAATTCGACAAAAAATTTATTTTAATTCTATTAATAACTTATAGAATTAAAATAACTAAAATCAGTTAAAAAAACCTCTAAGTTTTAAAAGGATTTTCATAGCCAACGACGTATTTCGACGTAAACCGTTTACTAGAAAACGAAGAAAACTGCTTAAAGAAGCTTACAAGCCAATAATTGCATACAAAAAATTTATCGCATAAAGTTAGAAAATAGATAGATAAGCGTAAAGTGAGATGAATGTAATATTTATTATTAAGAGTTAATGCGTGTAGCGAAACTATCTTTATTTTTTATTTCTTTTGAAAAAATCAATTTTATTTCATTATCATGGCCTTTATTAGAGATATAACACGACCTTTAGCTCATGTGATTAATGAAACAATAATACTCATACAGTATACATATTATCAACATACTACTTAACCTGAAGTTAATCACGTATCTAACACATTTAGAATATGCCAATTTATTTTCACCATAAAATAAAACTAAAAGTTACAATTATATTGCTCGGTAATTACATGAGTATAAAGTGATTAACTTTTATATTTTTGTGATCATATAATAACTTCATGTTACTACTATTGATTCGCTTACTTCAAAAGAAAGCGTCGAATTTTGGTTAATGCAGTTAACACTGCCATCCTTCCCTCTGGGTCCGCAAGATCAAGACCACTTAGTTCATCATTCTCTCCTGGCCATCTTTTGATTGAAACTGAATATTTTTTTGGTAACCCTGTGACAAGTTCTTTCCAATATCCCCCCGGAATCTCAGCCTTGTAGAAAGTAACATAGGTAGAGATAAAACGAACGGCAAATAAAACCTGATCAAAAATCTTACGAGTCCTACGGTCATTTTCATCGCTGCAAGCAAGAATTTCGCCAGCAATTTGCATTTCTCCATATTCATTTCTTTTGCTAACGTTTTGTAAACTTTTATCCTGTCAAAGATTTATTTAAGTAATCAAAAATTATTGACTTGCCAAACAATAAAAAAAAATACATACTTCTGAAATAACCATAGAGATTGTTCTTTTTTTAACCACAAAATTGGGAGTTGCAGAAACAAAGGGCTCATTTAAAATATGTAGCTTACTTGTTTGCTGTTGTCTGATTTTGATGAAAGAAAATTCAAGAAGTCATTAGAATAAGGTAATAGGACACAGGATTTCTCAAGTTACTCACTCTAATATCAAAGGATAATTATTCATCCGAACGATACGAAGAACTAAGTTATCAGTTTTGGACTCAGGTATTCCAACAGCCGTTATGTGAATGAATATTCATGCATTGTATTGCCAATTCTTTGTAACAACTAGGAAACGTTGAAATTACACAACTGATTTTTCACGCGGTGTGAAACACATAAAAAAATTATTTTACAATACTTGATC
>CAJVPY010000820.1:0-23034 GCA_910591965.1 Dentiscutata erythropus
CTTAAAGAGAAAAGAAGCTATACTTACCTCTTGGACACCGCATATACCTACGAAAGGATTCCCTGTGCCGTGTCGTCGTCGTTATAGAGTAAATTAAGAAGGTATTACTCTGTAACACTATTTAACCTTGGTACATCTTGACAAAATATAGCTCTACTTTTCTTTATCTACTACAAAATTATAAAGAATATATATAAGCATATATAAAAGTAAATATACAACAAAATCTTTCTTATCCCTCCATGCTACTTATATCTCCTTTGATATCTGCTTTTTTCTATCTAATAGATAAACAATATAAAAGTTTTCTAAATAATTTCATTTAGTATAATACTATATCTCCCTTTCTAACCCACAGCCTAGAGGTTTTTCAATTAATTTATCTAAAAATAGGATAGATAATTTTCTAACCCTAACTTCTACTCCCTTCTTGAATGTAAAAATTTGTATTATTGTACCTAATTATACAATCTGAAACAAAGAAATAGAGAAAAAACCTCTATCTCATAAAAAAAAAAATTAAAAAATAAAATAATAGTAATCATTACTGCCTTTTTTAGAGATAGAGTGCAGTTTGTAATATTATAAATGATAAGTCAAGTTTTAGTTTTAATTAGATTTCTAAGGTTCTAAACATTTTAGTTAGTATCTCTGACATGAATTAGCTAGTAGATTTTTGAAATATACCACCTCAGTAATCACCACCGGTTATAGATAATAACATTCTATTTAAAAATAATACATTTTTTAAACAGTTTTTTTAATAATCAAATATTTTGCACGGGTCTGGTTTGATAACCCGTGCTTTTTTTCATTTACTTATTGGCACGGGATTGTTACGTCAGACACCGTGCAATAAGATAGTTATTGTATGGGTATATTGAATACCCAGTTATATACACGAGTTCATATTTAAATCCCGTGTGTAACTGGGTTATTCACTACAACCCATACAATAACTATAAAGTATTAATCCACAGGTTCATTATAGTTTGGGTTCGAATTATCAAATTCAAATATTCCAGTAATTTTAATATCCAAATAAATCAAAAAATAATAAAACAGATAAATCTTAATCGAATGATTTCAATGATCAGTCAACTTTAACTAAGTTTAAATTTAGGTTAAGTCCGGTCTAAGGTTAGGATTAGCATATTAGTAATGAAAATCACATTTTTTATTAATATATATTCTAAATAGGTTTTGACAGATTTTGTCGCATTTTTTTTTACTCACTTTTTTGCTTTGCAGGTCTACCTGCCTTAAACGAATCCATATATGCACAATATAATTAGAATAATGATTCGATAAATGAAAAAAAAAGACAAACCTTATTTGGGGAAAATAAATTCCGAATTATTCCTAATGTTACTATGTTACACTAATGGTAATAGAATGTTTGATATATTGAGTATTTTCTATAACAAGGGCTGATTGAATTACGCCCATCTTTAAACTTTATGTAAACTTTATTTTTTGTAATTAATGGCAATTCATATAAAGATCTTTGACCAATAGAAAATAAAATTAATCTGCATTTGATAATCAGTTTAATACCGGGCGTGAGACGATATATCAGATTATTCGCTGCCATGAAGATTTAGTTCTCGATTATTATCTAGGGTATAACACATATTAATATATAATTTTATATCCAAATAATCCAAATAAACCAGATGATCCAGAGTTAGTACGTACATACATACATATGGGAGTTTTGAATAGGGCACCATAAATTTTGCCTAATTTGAAAAAAAAAACAACAAAAATGTAGAGTTACATACATACTTCATTTAAACGTTCAAACAAATTAATGTAACACCATTCATAAGCATCATGTGAAGAATTAAGACTTGCATCTTCATGAGACTTCAAAGTCAAGTTATATAGTAATTATATTACTTGCATATTGAGAGTCTATTTATTTACGTATGATCATGATGTCATAAATTTATGAATCCCTGGTCGCAGTATTTGTAATATATCTATTATATGAATATCGTGGTAAAAAAAGTACATAAATAATGTAATCTTTGTGATAAAACTTGTCAATTAACATAGTTTAAAAAATGAATTATACAAACAATCGAATCTATATGATATCAGAATGTCGTATTAAAGCAATAATACGGTTGAGAAATTTTTCCAAACTTCAAGGCGCTCAATACTTTAAAGCACTTTGTGATATAGTCATTAACGATACACTATTAGAAACACGCGAGAAGATTTATTTAATAGGTGACTTATCATTAATACGTGACACACAAAATATTATTAATCACAATGAAGAAGAAAGACGGAATTGCGAATATTGCAATAAACAAGCTATTGCCGCTCTTTATTGTGAGTTTTGTATTCGTAATTATTTAAAAAAGCAATTTAACGAATGGAAGACAGAAGATAAAGAAATTGATGAGCTAATCCGAGAATGTCAATTAAATACTGTATCACCATCGCATGTAATCGAATATATTCCTTATGAAAAATTTAAAAATGTTAAATTTGTAACTTCCACTGAAAATTCCAATATATATACCGCAACGTGGGAAAATGGGCCATTTATAGACTGGGATAGTGAACGACAGGAATTAACGAGAAGTGGTCAAGGTATCTACATTCTTAAAGTTTTAGAAAATTCAGGAAAATACCGTAGTGAGGTAATGTGGGATTCTTAGTAAAAATAAATTTTTATTATACAAAAAAACTTGCTAAGCAACCTTTTTTTTTGTTTGTATTTAGATTAAAGCAAGTTTTACTAATGAACAATTATTTTCTCAAACTTGTGTAAGGTGCTATGGATTGACTAGAGACCCATGTACACAGAAATTTATACTTGTTTTTCATAAAATGGATAGCGATTTAAGAAATTTTCTTAAAAAAAAGAAAGAATTACACTGGAAAATTAAATTTAAATTGGTTCGAAGCATTTCTAATAGTATAAGAAAGTTACACAATCAAAACTCTGTACACAAGGATTTACATCCAGGAAACATCTTAATTGATGAGAATAAATTTCATTGTGTACTTAGCGATTTTGGGTTGTATGAATCATTAAAAAATTCCGAATCTTTTAATCCATCAAAAATTATTTATGGAGTTCCATCTTATATTGCTCCTGAAGTATTGAATAACAAACCATACACAAAAAAATCGGAAGTGTATAGCTTAGGAATGATTATGTGGGAAATCTCATCAGGGATACCGCCATTTTGTAATCAAGACATAGCTTCAATTCCCTTAGCAATAATGAATGGAATGAGACCGAGTATCATTGACGGGACTCCACGTGATTATGCAGATTTGATGACTAAATGCTGGGATACGGATCCAGAAAAAAGACCTGAAGCTGTGACAATTATGAACAAAATGGAGGATATGCTCAGAGATATTTATGCAAATGATACCATTCAAGAATTAAAGTTTATTCCAATTAATTATAAAAAGTCTACAAATTGGTGGATTTTAAAGGGTGCAACTTCAAAAAAGAGACCTGATACTGGAATTTTTATTATAAAGAAAATGGATGAATTATTTAAAGTTGCTTATGCAAATAATGGTATTATTCGAGAATTAAATATAAACCATAAAGGATGGAAAATTTCAAAGAAATATAAAAATATAAAACCAAATCCTTCAACAAAATCCAGAGAAATTCCCGCGAAAGAATTATCTTTACTCTCGAAAGAAAATAAACTGAACACTTTTAAAAATCAATCATATCTTATACCTTCAGAGAATAATGAAAGTATTTCTAATGATACATCTTTAACCATGGAAAAAGACAAAAGGATCACTACAATAGGTGCAAGTTCACCACCTTCCTTTTTTGAGCCCGACGTTATTAGTATGCACTCTTCTATTATGCAAATTGAGCAACTACAAATAGAACCTGATTCAGCAAATTTAACTACTACGATATATTGTATGTGATGAAGTTTTTCTGGGATGGATAATTTTTAAAATGTATTTTAGGTAGCCATTGTATAAAAAATAAATATCTTAATAATATTTATTGAAATATAAGTGCCCCTATTCTACAATCAATTACAGTCAAACTTCTCTAAGTGCAACTTGTAGGGACCATACTTTGATAACATGCATTTAAGGAATTGATAGAAAACATTACGTTTATAGAGATCGAGTATATATTTTGGCCAGAATTTAATATTGCATTTTGAGAGAAATTTTGAATGTATAGAGTGTGCACTTAAAAAGGTTTCACTGTAATTAAAAATACATTTATTAATGGGCGATATACTGCAAAAGATCCTATTAATATAAATCAAATCAACTAATCGTATTAAAAGTAAATTTTCTAACAAATTTTGCGGGTAGACCAATTCATTATTACAATTCAAAGCTTATGTAATCACACTATTGCATAAACCTGGAAAAGACACTTCAGGGGTATAAATCATGTGCGACAAACGTATGCTACAAATGAGGCCTTCTGATTAGTACTTATTGAATGTCAATGATGAGTAACTAGGGATGTTAATCGGTCCTTTAGTATTAGGATCGAATCCTAACCGGTCCGGTCCGATTAGTAGGGATTCGATCCTTAAATAATATAAGACTAAGATCCTGAATTGAATTATTATAACAATACAATATTAATTTGATCGGATGACTTATTCAATGGAATCAATTCAAAATATGATACTTCTATAAAATGTATTATGTTTTCATGTGACTTAAGGACCGAATCCAGGATTGTCTTTTTAGATCCTAGGATCGGACCGGACTGGATTCGCAATTAACATCCCTATGAGTAACATTTGCACGACTACTAACTATTACAACCTTATAAATTTTTTTGTATAGTAATTTGTAATCTTATAAACGCGCTCTGTGTATTTTACTTAGATTGTTACACATAAATAATCTGCTGTTTCTGTCGTATTTGAAGTCGCTGCCTGACTGAACATAAATTAAATTCTTGGAATTAGATCTTATGTATGCATTAGATAATAATTGTGGCAGGTGAAACTTCAAGCACAACATATTAGTTTGCTTTCTGTTATTTGTGTTAATGAAAGGTGCTATCTATCTATGTTACTGAAAAAATTTTAGGGTTACAAACAAACAAATTAATGTATAATATACAAACATTTCAGGCGGAAAAATAGTTTACCTAATTTATAATGAGTTTGATTAGTCGTTCACAATGAGATTATTATCCAATTAAAATTCTATAGTCATGTGATAGTTTACAAAATTTTTTATGTTTATGTTTCAATTTAGGGTTCAAGGAAAGATTATAAAAGGAAATTTCTTTGAAAATAAGCGATTTTTTATTTTAAAAATGAACATTAATTTTGAGTTTCTACTTGTATTAAAGCATGATTTGCTATCAAACCAAATTGCCTGCAGAATAGACAGATTTTGATAATGCCTGTACGTTGTTTTTTTTTTTATGGCTAAAATGGGTTAAGGTTATCTGACGACAAACAGCAAAATTGCTCAAAAAAATTTTGTTAGAACATAAAAGCTGACTCTCATGTGTATTTTTTAATAAAAAGATTCCTTTTTTATTTTTTTTGAAATTTCCTGATCATATTACTTTAAACTTAATTGTGACATATATGCTATATAAAAAACGCATATAACAGTACGAGGATTACATTTAAATGTCTGGCATCCACCATAGACAATTGCATCTTTGTCATTGTAAGGGGTGCAAGATGTTTAAAGCTTAGAATTAGGTATGATTAATGAAATGCCTATGACCTCAAACTCAGCCGTTAATGGGATGCCAGCATATATATACAGGGAATTGACTCGACAAAAGAATCGTTGATCGATGATTAATAGAAAAAAAACTTTTTGTACCGATCAAAATTCAAGATTTTTTCTTAATCGATCAAATTTTAACCATTTAATCGATTAACTTAATCGATCATTTATTGACTCACTTTTGATCGAGCTTATTACATCGTGCTCGATCATCAAGCCTAATCGATCAATGATCGAGGCAATACGCTAGGTATATAAGTTTATTATATTGCTATCTCACAACTAGAGATAATAATTGGATAATTTTATGCTCAAATTTTAGGTGTAATATTCGGATTTAAATATGCAAGCACATTACCTTTAACCACTCACGAATTTGCTTAAAGTCAATAGAAATCAAGCAATATTTTTTATGTAAAATTGGTTTAAACTTAAATTAAAATATATTACAACAGTTATCAAACCAAACTTAATAGAATTAAACTTATTAATTTTAATGTAATAATTGCTAAGACTAAAACAATTGACCTTCTTAATGATTAATCTAGTTCCAGGCATTAACTCTATAGAGAACTTCAAAACTACATATTGTATGTACATATGCATATAACCATCTTTTTCGCTAACAAAGAAAAAACCTTCAAAGTTTAATCATACAGATATATTGCGCAGAAGTTTTTGATTGCCTTACTATATCATGAGTTATTTAACTATGAAATTCACGGACTTTATTGTTAACTTTGATGATAAAGATCCAATTTTGGTAGTATTATTTTGCATCTGTCGCGTGATTTGTAATTTTAGCAATCCCCTATTTGTTTTGCAGATAATCTGTTTTAATACTCAGCTTATTTTAAATACGCCTTGTGTTATTAATTGTAACATTAGAGAGTTACAAATGTCGTACATATTGTTAAATAAAATAATAATTATTGTCTCCATAGTTTCTGTATTTGTTGTGCAAATGATTAATATTGGAACGGAAACAATGAAGTTGTTTCATTCTTTACAATGAGTCTTCTGCCTGACCGGATTTATCAAAGAAAAAAATCATGTTTTTTTTTTTTTTTTTTAATTAGGAATTATACGAGTAAATTAAAATAGCAATATAGTTTGGCCTAAATAAAAAAAAAAACTTTGACTCCAATTTTATATATACTTTGCAGAAACTTAAATATCTTAATACGCAGTAACTGTATAGTAATGATGTAGTAATTGCTATTGAATTTAATCATAACTACATAGCTACTATGCAGTTACTGCGCATAAAGAGATTTATGTTTCTGAATAGCAGTTTGGAAAAGGAAATTTTAAGTTGGAAAGTAGTTTAGCCGATTAAGTGAGTTCATTATCGCAATGAAAAAAAAAAAGGTCGAGGCTATCTTTTTTTTTTATTAGAATTGAATTGTGTTAATCGGCTAAAATTTAATCTCCGCATTTAGTAATATGAATCATCAGCAAAATCGCTTTCAATTAATCATAGTGCTCGTGTACGACCTTGATCACTAGTCAATGCATTGAGAGATATTTGAGAGCACCCTTAAATGAGGATATTAAAGGAAATCAGCCTTGTATTACAGTATTACCTATGGATATAAAGGGATGTAAATTGACCAGACCACAAACTAATTACATAAATGGCTTATTCCATATTAGACTTCAATCTGCAAATAATATACGATATGGAATCTACTGGCATTGAATAATTTTACTTTTATTTACAGTAATTAATTTATTTTTTTACTATATATAAAAATTATTTATATTATTGATTCATTAATGATTAATTTTGAGTCATTTTTATCTCAAATCCAATCATTAAGTTGAGTTTTAATTCTATAACAAATCAAGTTAATTTAGAATTCCGTTAAAACATGTACCCAATTAAAATCTAGACAAAATTCTATTTCAACATAAACATGCAATAGTCATATGAAAGTTTAGGATTAAAAAACCATTGAGTGTGTCATAATGCAGCAATGCTTTTATATGTACTACTATTTAAATATTTCCTTTTCGTCTTTTACAAAAATGTACTTCCTAGTGTATAGTAAACAAATAGAATTTCATTGACAAGTAAAAAGTCTTATATTTTTTACTAATTTACATCTAAAACTGTACCAATAAATAAACAACATATAATACAAATATTTTCATTGTTCATTGTACGTCTGAAGTACATCACGGGTTATAGATTTTGTGCATCTGTTCGAAAATTGATTAAACCAACTTTGTGCTCGAGAATATGTTAATACTTCCCTCGAAATTTTAATATTTCCAAAGAAAGTTAAACTTATTCGGATTACTGTTGAAGTATGAAGTACCGCAGTATATATGTCCTGTACTAATATGTTCTATAAATGCTTAAAATATTGAGCGTTCATGATTTATAAAAAAAAAATCTAAACAATCACTAATTACAAAGATCAATTAACATAATAATAGCAGGTAAAAATAGAAAAAATGAAAGGCATATAATCTCCGGGTTGATGTAATATCTGATTGTAGACAATGAGCTATAGTTATAGTTGCCGTCCAAATAGTTATAACTATTGGCCCAAATTGGTTATATCTGAAATTTGTCCCAAATCCCAATTTATAAAGTAAGTTTGGGACTAATTCCATGGTTTAACTAGTACTATATAATGGTTAATACCCTAGAAAGTCCCAAAATAGTTAGGTTTGGCCGGCAACTATAGCTATAGTTATAAAAGAACCCCAGGTATATAGTTAGTAAAGTAATACAGTACGGTAGTACAAATGTGTACTGACATACGTATGTACTAAATTTTTGATTTCTGATAATCTTGCTAAATTAATTTCGTTTGGCATAAGGACATGACGAGTCATTTATGTGACAAATAAGTATTAATTAATATACTAATTAGTTAACGCCTATTCATTACATACATGATTCGCCACACCTCCTATGTCAAATGGAAGGGATACTTAATCAACCTTTTTTTGATGTTTATGGTTAAGGCATATACAGTAGTATCTTTTTTTCGCGTTAAGATTAGGTGGGGTTTAGAAAAAAAATTGCTTTGCTTTCGAAAGAATTTTTCTTTTACAACCATACGTATTATCATGTCCGTGCAGTTAGGGATGGGTTTGGCTAGCTACGGTCGGCTATCGGCTAGCCGCTGCTATAGCCGATCAGTATCTTAATAAATTACGAATTAATTATAAATAGAGGAACCAATCATTCATAATTCTGGTCAAATTTGCTTATAATTTGGCCAGACCTAGAACAATCAATTTTAAATCTGGTCAAATGATCTGCATTTTGACTTTTACGTGTCGATCTTTGTCAAAACAATCTAATTCTGGTCAAATTTGCAGATCATTTAGATCATTTGACTGGAAATTTTGCATTTTCCAGGCCTAATGATCTGCAAATTTGACCAGAACTAGATTGTTTTGACAAAGATTAGCAAACTAAGATCCTAGCATCACCAATTTAAAAAATTTTGCTAATTATGTAATAGGCTGATTAACTACTAAAATTAGGTTATTTTTTTGACTTTCTTTTTTAATGTATTTTTTTTTTAATAATTTTTTTTGTATTATTTTTTGGGGCTTTTTTTTTTAGTTGCTTTTTTTAAAACTTCTTTATCACTTTTTAGTGGTTTTTTGGTACTCTTTCATTATTCTTTTGAAGTTTTTTGTTATTTTTTGTTGTTTTTTTAGTGGTTTCTTGGTTGTTTTTTTAATAGTTCATTCTTTTTAATACTTTTTTTTTAAATAAATTTCTTGTTGTTTATTGATAGAATTCTTTTATTTATGAGACTAAAAGAAGAGTTAAAAAGAAGATAATTATAATGAGCTGGTAAACCAGATCAATAATCTGGAGAAGTTTTATCTTAAACTAAACTAGTAAGACTAAAATTATCTTTGGCAGGTTGCATATAGATACTCAAATTTTTAGATATTTTATAGTAGCTAGATAAGTTATATTTTAGCAATAGGTAGTTTATACTACAATATAATATTATTTGATTATAAATAAAGCATTAGAATTATAATATAATTAGCAAAAAAAAAAAAAATACTTTTTTTTATATTTTTTATTTTAGTTCAATGTTTTCTGTTACTTTTCTTTTTTTCACTTTTTCAATACTTTTTTCACCACTTTTTCATTGTTTTTTTAGTGATTTTTTATCATTTTTTTTATCATTCTTTTGTGACTCTTTATTATTCTTTTAATAGTCTCTTCATTATTTTTTTGGTAATGCTTTCTTTATATTTTTTTGATTCTTTTAACTGAGAAGGTAGTATACTCACAAAAGTTGTTCCCTTATGTAATTTTTACTAAGAATTCAATATTGTAGTTTGGGGTTAGGTTAGGTTAGGATTTGGAAAAGAGTTTCTATCAGTAAAATTCTACAAGGAGTATTTTAATTAGGCTGCAGAGAATGGTTTCTTAATTTAAATTTTAAATTATTTCTAATTTTTTTTGTAAAAAAAATAGCTATTATTAATTTTAATAAAGAATTTAATTTTTATTAAAAAAATTGGGGTTTTTTCTTTTTTAAAAAAAATATCTTATTAATAATTTTGCAGTGTTAGCATTAAGAAAAATTTTGATTAGCAGCACGTGATTAGCGAATTTTTTTGATTGAGAATGCTAGGGGCTAATGCAAACTCAAAATTGCAGATTATTTGGCCAGGTTTAGAACAAACCAATTTAATCTAGTCAAATGATCTTCAATTTTTGACTAGAATTATGGATAATAGATTCTTCTATCAAATCACAGCCGATGTGCTATCTCATTGAATTAAGTATTAAATATTATTATTATTAGCCAGGATATTAAAAATCTGGCATCAGCTACAATTTTAGCCAGCTGGCTAAGCCGCTAAGCCGCTCAGCCGGCTAGCCATAGCCATTCCTATCTCTACGTACAGTACTACTTTACTATATACTCAATCCTTCACACATCTGTAATACTATTATGAATAATTAATATTTAACCAATAATAGCCTCAAAAAATATAATCAAAAATATTGGGGAAAATGACAATATTGTAATAATCAAGTCATTGAATTAAATAAACTAATTCAAAATTCTATGGAAACAGAGTGTGACAAATGGGATATTTGTCACCCAATAACAAATAGATTATTTGTCACACAGTTTCTATACTTTTTGCGCAAGAAATAGAATAGATTCCATATGAAATTTTACAATTGTTCAAAAGAAACCGAACGTAGTTGCTCTACAGTATAATATGCAGTAAACTACAACATGGAAACATAGACTATATACAGTCAACTCTCTCTAAGTGCAAGTCAATGGGCTAGCAAAATATCTTGTATTTAGAGAGAACTTGCACTTAAAGAAAACTAAATTAATAATATATAATTAATTCTCTCTAAATGCAAGTTTATAAGTTAAAAAAAATATCTTGCACTTAGAAAAAAAACTTTAATTAAATAAGCAATTTAATTGGTTAATAAAATATCTTGCAATTAGAGAAAATAATTTTATATGTGCTGGCTAAAAAAATCTTGCACTTAGAGAATAAAGAACTTGCATTTATGTATAAGTCTCAAAACGGGACCAGACTATTTAATTGCATTTAGAGAGAAGTTGCACTTAGAGAGGTTGCACTTAGAGAGAGTTGACTGTACAATGTTGATTTCGAACGGCAAGAATTAAAAGAGAAGAAGGTATTTATAAATTAGAATGTTCTGGAAAATAGGTTTAAAAAGTTATATAACCAAACGAATAAGAACATTAAAGCATTGAAAACTTCAAATTAACCAAAATAGTAATAAAAATTTCTATGATTTCAATTGTTATAAATGACAATAAATCTTCTATATAATAATAATATCAGTAATGTGCCTTATTCTTTTATGAAACAATAAATTACGCAAAAAATATAATTTAGACCATAATACATATATCACTACAGTTATGCTCTAGGTATTATCCGAGCTATGGTCGTTATTGAGTTTGGCTTTTTCATATAATTTTGCAAAATCTCCACTTTTCTCGCACATTTTTCTGAATTTAGAATTAGGTGTCTCTAAAAGAATATCTGGGCGATCAAATTCAGCAATATTTCCATTTTCTATTCAATTGTAAAATGAAATTAGCTCACAATATTATTGAAAAAAATATTTAAATAAGAGCCGATACCTAATACTAAGATTTTATCAAACTCAATAATAGTTTCTAAGTGGTGTGTAATGTATAACAATGTTGAATCTTCAAATTCTTCACGTATCATCTTTTCAATTTTACATCTTGCATCGTAATCTATGCTAGCAGTTGCTTCATCCATGAGTACTACTTTAGATTTATTAACAAGTGCTCTAGCAAGCGCAATTAACTGCCTTTGGCCTTGACTTAAATTCATACCACCTTTATCAATAACTGTATCGGGAATAAATAATTTAAAATTTTCGTCGGTATTTCTTTGACTAATATAAGTACTTGGCTCATTTATTTGGACCCTTTTAAGTGCATCGAAAAATTCGAGTTCATCATGTTTCTTGAGATAACCTTCTAGATTATCCCTAATAAAATAAAAGTAAAAAATATTACTATAATGTAGGAGACTTAAAGATTTTAATTTCTCCTTTTGATCTTATTTCTAATTAATCATATTGGTAATCACGCATGCAGACAAATGGAGGGCTATGTCATAAAGTCTTCTCTATTTTTCTATCTAATCATTAGACATCATACAATATAGAATCATTAACTGCACTTCGGTTAATATGACAGATAATTTATGAAATTGTTAAATCACAATAATATTCCCATTCATTTTATGAATATATATAACTATACAGTTATTAGTATTGCTAACAATATATTATACAAACATAACAAATTTTAGATGTAATTTAATGTCGCAGCTGAAACTGGAAATTTTAATTATTTTAATATGAAATTTTCAAAAATTTTTGGGCCTTTTTGTTAGGGGTATTTTTTAGGGTTAAGTTAGGGTTCAGGGGTAGTTTTAATAATAAAAGAGTATAAATGGATTTTGATAGGGTTAATATATCCCTAATTTCCAGCTTCAGCCGCGACATTTAATATCGTTTGCAAGAGCGCTACAACATCAAAAAGCGTATGGAATATATATATATATTTAACGAAAGAAAAAGAATACAACATAGAATAGATATTAGTCTTACCTCAAAGAATCACTGAATAATATTGGATTTTGTGGTATTATAGTAAGTCTGTTTCTTAAATCGAACAAATTAACCGTTGAAATATCAACCCCATCGATAATTATTTGGCCAGATGTTGATTTTAGAAGTCTCATGAAAGATTCAAGTAGTGTAGATTTTCCAGATCCTAATAATAAAGTTAAATTAATATGACACTTTTTTTGCTTTATAAAATTTTTCTTTAAGCATAAGTATAATAAAATTACCAGTTCTACCAATGATTCCAATCTTCTGTCTTGGATATACGTGAAATGAAATGCCTTTTAATACAGGAGGATCATTAGATGAATACCTTGCCTCGATATTAATAACCTCAATCTCGCCATTTGCAGGCCATTCTTCCGGAAGTAAACCAGGATTTTCGCTTATTTTCTGCTCTTCTTCTAGAATTAAATAGTCATGAACTCTTTCAACTAGAGAAATTGAAATAGATACGAATTAAAATATAAACAGCAAATTGCACAAAGACACGTTCAAAGTAAAATAGTTGGCTAACTTCGATATTTGGGTTCAGACACAATGTTTCTTTTAAATAATCATCAGTATTTGGTTAATTAAATTGTAATTATCCAGCATTGTAATTAATTTGATTAATTTTGTGGATGACTGATAAGGAGAGGTAGCATAAAATGTCGCGAAACATGTGACCGCTTATCTTCTCCGACTCTACCTACAATGTGTAACCGATAATTTTTTTATTCTGGTATCTAACTAGAGTAAAAAATTATTGGCTACAAACGATCATATAGTAGGTAGAGTCGGAAAAGATAAGTGGTCACATGTTATGCGACATTTTTTCTCAATGACTATACTACCTGACGTTAACCAACTATTAATTTTAATGTCTAATAGATCGAAATGTTAAATTCACCAGCATTCATATTCATTTCCATAACTGTATACGCAATAATAGTATCAATAACATTTCTACTAAAGCCCACAGTATTTACAAGGATTAAACCGGCTAATCCTGAACTCGTATCTGCTGAAAGGTCATTAATAATAATAGCTCCAATAGCAAGACCAAACAAGCCACCAGCTACGCTGGCATGAGTATGCAGCCATTGATTACATGCCCAATTCAACATCCATGGTCGATTATTATCATCTATAAGACTCCACATTTTTTTCCTCAACCTCTCTTCGGCCCCAAATGCGCGAATTGTAGATATACCTGTAATAGTCTTTCAAATGAAAAAGAAATAAGCAACGGCAACAATTTGAAACATTCATTCTATTATTGAGGTATTAAGATATTACATCGTCAAATGCTGTGTAAATTGGTGATCTACTAACGGATTCCAGACGTTTTAAGTCTCGAGAAGTGTAAATATATAATGCGCCAATTATAATGTACAATGTAGCAATGAAAATGCAAGCCATTAAAAATTTAAATTCAATATTAATACCAATTGCAGCAAAAATCACTAAAGCCGCAGCAGACATGCATGAATAGATAAAAGTCATGACATTAAGACATAAGATTTGATCAATTATCTCCAGATCTTTAGAAAATCGATTTATGATCCTTCCTATAAAAATAATCATCTTTAGTTAGCAATTATGCTAAGTTAATGCGTAGATTGTGTCCAGAGCCCAACGTATTACATGACAAAGTTTTTATTACACGAAAGTTCAAATATAGATCATCGGGAAAATTAAATGTGCAAATTTGCAAAATCTGTATTATTGCAGATTTTGCAGAATTTTTACAAAAAATCTGCAAAATTATATATAATTTGAAGTTTTATACAGAAATAGCATTTAATTTCTGCAGTTATAGCTACCAGGTTTGAAGTTTTGCACAGATTTTCATTTGATTTAATTTTTTGCAAATCTGTACAGAACTGCACTAAAAAAAATTTCCCGATGACAGACACGCGTTCTGGCGGACATAACTTATGTACTACTGATTGAAAATATAATATCGTCCGCTACGCTCCAGACAATGAATCTAAAATACAATAATTCAGTTAAAAGATTTAAATAAATAATTATTACCTATTGGAGTCGTATCATAAAATCTAATTGTTGTAGATAAAATCTTATTCAGCATAGCAGTATGCAATTCCTTGGATGCTGTTAAAGAGCCATGGAATATACAATATGTTCTACATGTTGCTAGCAAAATGGTAAATAATCCAGCAGATGTATAGACCCATAGATAATAATCAACATTGTCAAATCGATAAGACATCGAATGATGGTTTAAACTAGAATTATTTGACGAAGTCTCTGTCGAAATAATATTTCCTACGATAAAACTTAAGTCATCGGCCAATTTAGAGGAAGCACCCAAATAAGAGCAAATTTCACATGTTGGTTCATAGAGGTCATAAGAATCTGCCCATTGTTTAATCCAAAAATCTGAAAAATTATTGAAAGCTAGTTATAAACTTTGTTGTTGTGTGCATCATCTAGTGTTCGTCTAAACAAAATGTGAAGCTATTTCTCTTTGGCGAAATATTTCAGATTTTGAGTTTGCAACACTATCGTCACAACTGACAAAATTGCAGAACAGATTCGCTAACCTTGTACTGTTTGCATGTACCGCGTTGCAATAAATATAAGAGCTACTAATAACCAAATCAACAAACCAGAAGTTAATATATAAGTTTTGTAAACACTTAATTTGACCATTCCTTCAGCTTTCGTTTCTTCTTTGATTAATTTAATATCATTTTCGATATTTGATGATTCTATATCAATAGAATTCGCAGAATTACTCTCAAAGTCGATTTCTAAAGATTCATGGCCTAATAGTTCATTAATTGGATAATCTATTGTTTCTATTTTTTCTATTTTGCCATCTTTCATAAAAACCGCCATAGCTGCACCATAGCACAAGTCTTTATTATGTGTCACGAGAATTCTTGTCCTATTTTTCATCAAGTCGCTCGTTAAGCATTGCTCAAATATATACTTTGTAATGTGTAAATCGACAGCTTCATATGGAATAATTAATACAAAATATTAGAATGTATAAAATACATAGAGTGACATATTATAAATTTTACCGGAGAGAAAATCATCTAAAATCAGGACTTTATGCTGGGAATAAATAGCTCGAGCCAAAGCGATGCCTATAATTAAAAGTTGCATTTGTTTCGTTACTACGAATATAACAATAAATTGTGTATAATTAACACTTACGTTGCTTTTGACCACTACTAAGCGCAATTCCATTTTCACCGATTTCTTTGTCGCCAAATTTTAAAACCTCTTCTTCAAGAGCACACATTCGTAAAACTTTAGAAAACCTTCCAACCTCATATTCAAGACCAAACAAGATATTTTCTCTAATTGTCCCATTCTGAAGCCACACTAAATTTCACAAAATATATAATATAATGTAAGCTTCCAATAGATTTTAAATTAACGGCGATAACTTCATTGACAATATTCTAACATATGCCTTGAAAATCACGGTTGGGACATAGTAGTCATATGTTACATAACGTGACTTTCAAATCCCCATATGATTGTCACGCAAATATTGTCGGCGAAGTTAAGACTAATGTTTTACACTAATATGGCGATGCAATTAATAATTGTGTTTCACTGACTGCATTAAATTTTTTGCAATATCCCTTCATTTGTAAATCTTCACGTGATATTATTCCTTTCAAAGCAGGATGTACTACAAACGAAAGGAAATACGTAATGTTTATAATAAAATACTCAAGAAACCAAAAAAATCCGATTAGTGAACTTAATCTAATACGTATACGTATATTTCCAAAAATAACATTAAATAATTGGCAATGACAGAGAAAACGATACGTTATAAAAGTATGCACTAATTTTGAGCCTGAAAAATGGTAACATGTTCATTTATAAACATGCACTCTGGGGTTTCCTTGAGCAAATTATTAATTTCTAGATATATATTATTGTAGGATTTGAAATTACGTAATGTGAACTAGTGTAAGTTTAACACATCCGGAGCCTATAATAATTATTACTTGTAAAAAATGCGAGTGTATGTGCATGTTACATTAAATTTCAAGTACATACGTACGTACGTAGCTGGTAGAGATGCGCTAAGGCTCACATTGGTCACCAGACCAATTGATGCTTTAACGCATCTTTAAATATAGGCACGTGTGTAGACATTTCTAAATTACGTTTTTTGATGCGTTAACACTATTAATTCATCAAAAATGTAACTTGTATTATCTAAAGCCCTCTGCTGCATTCCGGATATTTTAAAAAAATTGTTTGTCAATTGCTAATCACCAGTTTGGGGATCTTAAGCTAAAGTTTCATTTTCGAATATACGTATTCAAAGAATCGAAATTACCTGTTTGTGCAGCGTAAGCAACTTCACCTATCTTAGGAGAGAACAAATTGCCATCGATGCATTTAATTTCTCCTAACAACGCTTTTAACAACCCAGTTTTTCCACATCCCGTAGGACCATAAATAAGTGATAACTTCCCATAACGAAAACAGACATTCAAATTCGTCCAAATGAATTTATTTAAGCCATTAGTCATATGACTATCATTGTTCGACCATTCTAAAGTGGCATTCTCAAATCTAATATCATTGCCATAATCAAAATTTATACGGTTGCTTTCAAAAACTTTGCGGTCACTTTCAAATTCTCTCAAAAACTTTTTAATTCGTGAAATTGACACGCGAGCTACATGATTAATAAAATATTTAATCATTTGTAAAGTTTAGAATACAATCTACCTTTATTTAAAAGACATACCTTGAATGATGCTGACAAGAATTGATGGCATCTCATTAAGAATACGGCGCAAATTTTTAAACAAGATAAGTGCAGTAAACGCGACACTCGAAGTCATTGTCTATTTAAGCAAAGAAAATTTTGATTAAAACTCTATTAAATTGATACATCAAAACTTTTCCAGAAATATGAATTCAAACTAACATTTCCTAGAATCTTGGTGTGCCAAAAAAACGATAATAGCATCATCAGAAACGTTAGAATTGTCCATGATGTCCTCATGCAAATTCTTTTAATCATATAATTATTAAGTTTCTTTAATTCTTCATCACGAGCATCCATAATTTTGCAGCGAAAATAATCTTCCATAACATAAAGTTTGACAACCCGAATAGCTTGCAGCAACTGTTGATAAATAGCGTAAATTACGTAAATTAATTGAAAATTCTATTGTTAATTATACTTTAACTTACTTCGCCTAATAATCCCACGCGCTTGTCTGTTGCAGCCATGAGATCTTTATGAATAATTTGAAATGTCTAAATTATAATTAAATTTGAATTATCACAATTTAATATTATAACAATAATTTGAAATTATCAAAGGTAATAATGAGATATTTTTATTAATGCTTACTTGAACAATTAGGATGATGAATAGGCACATTATAAGGAAAATAAACAAGCTTATAATGATTGATACATCAAGTAGGGCGTATAAGTAGTAAAGAGAAATTGATATTTGTATTGGATAACAATAGACTAAAAAAAAAACAGTAGGTTGGTTAATTAGTATGTACTGTAATTCAGTACTGTGGTGCAAATCACCTAAAGACATCCAAAATTGTAACACAAAACAAAATGCGTAGCTTTGTGGTCCTGATAAGATCTCCAAAGTTACGCTATTTGTCGAGAAGATACAACTCAAAGAAAAGTCTAAGGGAAGTATCATTTGTCATCTGATTTTTTTAGCAGGGGAGTGTGCCAAAATAACATGCTAATAGTCACACGTATATATGTATATATAGTCGTAATCATTTGAGGAGGGGAGAATTTTACTATTTACAAGAAATCAGCTAATAAATGACACTTCCCTAATAGAAATTTTCGAGACTTAAAGTTTGATTGGTTGGGTTCCCATCATTGATCTTTGGATCCCACAAATTTACGGGTCGTAATGCCAGGAATGCATCGGGTTAGGGTTAGGGTAGCTTTACTGGTTAGCAGGAGCTATGGAAAAACTATCAGCTGGGCATTTTTTACTTAATAACGTCTATGGTTTCATTAGTAAAATTCTTAGTGATCTTGGACAAAATCGATCGATTCTGGCCCATCCGACCAGGGTTCCGACGCATTGACCGGAATTTTGGGATCCCCCTGTATGATCGTTCGTATCAACCCGATCTCGATCCGAAGCATTCGGATTGGTTCGAGTTGACCGGGCCGATTAGAAAAATTATTCTCAAATAAAATTTTCAACCCGAGCCCGGCCCGGCCCGAAGTTTCAGGTTGGGTTCTGATTGGCTCATCACTTGACCCGACCCGTTCAGAGCTCTACCTACTACACAGCAAAACATTACGTAATACCTACTATAGAAAAAGTTCCTGGCTAGTGACGAAACTTTTTGCACATCAGAATCCATGAGATCTGTAATCATTCCCGCTTTATTTTTTTCATCATCATTTAGAAACATAGTTGTTTGATATATTCTATCAATAATGACTGCCTGCTCCAGATTAGAATTATTAACAACTAGTGTTCAACAAACCCAAAATACAAGAAATTGCTCAACATACCCTATATTTGATAGATAACTGTTGCCCAATATATGAGGCTTGTTGAAAGCATAGATCTGGTATCACTGTACCAACAAATAAGAAGAATACATATAAATAACCAATAGTTCGTGTCTCTCCGTTAATATCAGAATAACCCTGAATATACAGCAAAACTTTTTCAAGAAAATATGGTGGTGCAATTGAATAGACGAAAGTCCAAATCATTGCGAAAATGAATTGAACAAACAATCCTTTCCAAGAAGAAATACATAATGACAAGAAGATTGAATTTGGGCTGATTTTGCACATTTTAATAATATTTTCGGTTTTAAGAAAATTAGGCAGCTCAAAAACATCATTCATTGTTAGTGTAGATCGAAAACCCTTGATGATCAATGGAAAAATCCATAGAAACATAAATCGGCTACAAAGAGAAGCATCCATTTCTGGTGATAGGTTCCGGACCTAATTAGTTAAATAAGTTATATGTAATCAAAAATGGTCTTAATATATTGGAAGATATGATATGTATTACCTTATAGCCATAATTTCGTGTCTCCAAGATCGAGAAGTACATCAAAACAATTAGGAAACAGAGAATCATCAAAAATAAACAGTAACCTGTGTTGAAAACCATTCTGAATTTTAAATATGAATGGAGATTTTTTATAACATATAACATTGTGAGGAGGCATAATACGTTTAGGTGATCACGAATATGTAAAAGACTATATTGTATATTTATTTTTAGAATCAACGCTAACATAGATGCGTATGCCTATGAATCAGACTATTAGTTTAATGAAATTCGTTTTTTTTTAAACAAAAAATAACAAACAAACAAATGCTCACCCACGCCATGAGCCAACAAGCGCAATGAATCTCATGCGAATCTTGCCGTCTTATTAATGCAAGACAAACAAGGTGCAACCATATCGTAATGCTGATAATTAGGCGGATAGCATCTACTTTTCTTCCATTACTAATGTCCTTTTGTATCTTATAATTGGTCGATTCGTTTAAACTAACCCGCCTGTTAACACTTTTAACATAAGCCACTATTAGAAAAAAAACTGAGATGATCAAATATAACAATGGAATTCCGACATCTATAAGGCTAATTTTTGTATATATAAGTCATAAGATTAGAAATCCATTTCATATTAGTAAAAAAATATAGCCTGACCGGCCAATGCCATAATATATATATTTACAATTCACTATTATAATTTAGCGTTATATGCATTTCTCATAAGTAATAATACTAATTGCGCTAGACTTTTGTTCTTTGACGTTCAATCATTTGAATTGGTAACTGCCAGAGTTTTAAAATGCAATTAGATAAAGCGCATTTATAGTTTTACGTGCATACTTGTATAGGCAAAAGAACGGCGGAATTTTACGGATAAATGTTCCATTCATTACCGCCAAATAAGGGCTATTAATCAGAATTAATTTGTTCGCATTTTTTCCTTTAATCGATCATCTACGCATTATTGTCTGATAATCTCATCTAATACACATAAATTGTAAAGTTTGATCAACGATCAGCAAAAAGTATCCAAACTTGGAGCATAAGTAAAAAATATTGGGAACGGGAATACAATTTTACATATATTATCTGATCCTAATTTTATAAGTGAAAATGTATGTTCGCATCCACTCTTTAATACACTTTAGAATGCCAAATTTGAGCAAATTAACATAAAGACGTATATGACCAACTATGTATAGTGATCAAGTTCGAACATTTATCATTCGATTCTTCTTGGCGAGATGTATTAAAAATCGTTTGAATCTAACGGATTTGGTATGTCATTATCTAACCATACCTAGTTAATATACATTACCGTAATTACCGTATAGTCATTATGTACAACAATAATAGTCTCCTGCATTGTGATTAAAATGTTACACATTCTTCTCAGTTCTGCAAGTCCAACAGTGGGGAATCTACTCATTATGCATCAATCTCTCTCACGATAATTTGACATCCCTATGGTTGGTAATCAAATTTACCTTTATTTGCTTGAATTCTGCAAAGCAAATTTCATGTCATACATTCTTGCATTCATCCTGCGGAGTTAGTCGTAACAGTAATATATGTAGCATAATACATGACAATGTACATAGTACACGACAATGATTTTCATATGTATGTAATACATGATTATTGTCATACGGACTTTACCTTAATTATAGTCGCACACACATCCATTCGATATTTATCCGGACCTAATGTATATTTTAAAACTAGCTAAAACGATCCATTAATATAATTAAATCGTTATTTTTTTGTTCACTATTCATCACACGATAGGAAGTTTGAAGAATAAGAAACCCCAGCGAAATCTTCGTGGTCATCACATCATATTATTAAACGCTAGGCCCAAGTTAAGGATTTGTTAGGGTTAGGTGATAGTGTAGCTTAGAGTTGGGTAACGAAACCTTTTTTTGCCAAATCCGAAAGTTTCGGGTTTCGGATTATAATTACCGAAACCCCATCCGAAACTCCTAAACCTCATCCGAAACCCGAACCCTATCCGAAACCTCGAAACTGTTAATATTTAATATTTGTTCGTTCCAACTAATTATGATCAGGCTAATATACTGGTAGCTATTTTGTACGGGAGGTTTCGTTGATGTTACACAACTGATTTTACACACGGTGTGAAACACAAAAAAAATTATTTTACAATATATAATCGGACTTGATCAGTCAGCTCCAGCACCATTTTTTATTATAAAGAAATGATGTTGGATTATAATCGTAACATGTACTAGCTGACTGATCAAGTATTGTAAAATCTGTTTCACACCGTGTGTAAAATCAGTTGTGTGACATAAACGGTTGATATAAATGTACTTTACAGAAACTTCTAATTTAGCAACTTTAAAACTACTTTAAAGTAATAATAAAATAGCTATATAGTTACTTGGTAGTAGCAATTTTCTTTGCATTAACTATATATTAGCAATATGTCTACTACTGTTAATTTTTTTAGCTTTAAAGTTACTATATAATTATTTTATTATTACTATACATTTACTATGCATTATCAATACGCCTACTATTTAATTTTGCAAGTTTCAGTAAAGTAACCTTAAGCCACATTAGCCAGCTGATCATATTATATCAGCTGGCTTAGCTGGCTAAGCTGCCTTAGCCGTGGCTGCCCCAGCCAGCTTGTAACACTACTATTAGCAACTCATTACACCAACTTGTATACAAGTTGGATAAAGTTTGTTAGCCTATCAAAAGCTAATCTCTTCAATTCTTCTTTCTTTACTGAGAGCAAAAGAAAGTAGTAATTTTATACTAATATAAAACCACCTATTAATGAAAAAAATGAAAACTAAATTTATAAAAAAACAAGAGAAAATTTAAAAAAAAAACAAAAGAAGGAACAAGAAAGTGCAAAAAAAGAAAAACAAAGAGAAAAGCTCAAGGGCTAATAAAGAGAGTAACTACCTCTATTAAAAAGCAGATTTAATTTTTTAACATAGTTATTTTTATTATTATTATTTTTTTTTTGGTATTAAAAGGTAAGGCCTTGCTCATATCTTTATTGAGTAATTTATATAAGTAATCATAAAGAAACAAAACTGAATGAAGACTTAATTCA